>CAUYRH010028910.1:0-12290 GCA_963574655.1 Perodicticus potto | reverse complement strand
TCCGCTGAGCTGGCTAGGGTGCCAGATGTCCTGCATCAATTCTCCCTCTCCGAGTAGAAACCCCAACTGCTGTTAGGGAAAAGGGGCGAAGACTCGATCTAACTGCTTCCTGCTGGATCGGGCGATGATAGAAGGGGGCAGGTAGGGTTTCTCCGGAGGGAGAGTGATACAGGGGTTCATGGACTGGAACCATCTTTATTGCGTGTGGCTTGATGATCTTTCGTGCCCAGCAGCAAGGAAGCTGTTACTCGGCTGCCATCTTGCTCCGCCCCCTACTCTTTTTTTTTTTTTAGAGACAGTATCTCACTATGGTGCCCTGGGTAGAGTGCTGCGGCATCACAACTCACAGCAACCTCAAACTCTTGGGCTTAAGCGATTCTCTTGCCTCAGCCTCCCTAGTAGCTGGGACTATAGGTGCCTACCAGAACACCCGGCTGTTTTTTGGTTGTCGTCGTCATTGTGTTTAAGGTGGCCCAGCCAGGTTTGATCTTGCCAGCCTGGGTATATGTAGCCAGCGCCCTACTCACTGAGTTACAGGTGCTGCCAGGAATATTACTCTTTATCTTTGAAGAACCTTGCCAAAATCAATTATTAAAAAATTTTCACTCTTTTGCAAGTTGGTCTGACTTTTAGTCTCCATTCAAATATAGTGATACTGCCATTTTTTCTTCTTAAATTGTAGTAGAAAATTTCTGTTATTAAGCCTTTTCAAATTTCTACTTTAACTGATACATTAACTCATTTATTAGTCAAAGTTTACTGAAAGATGAAAACCAAACCAGGCCAGGCGTGGTTGTTCACGCCTATATAATCCTAGTACACTGGGACACCGAGGTGGGTGGATTGCCTGAGATCACAGGTTAGAGACCAACCTGAGCCAGAGTGGAACCCCATCTCTAAAAATAGCCGGGCATTGTAGTGGACTTCTGTAGTCCTAGCTGTTTGGGAGGCTGAGGCAAGAGAGTTGCTTGAGCCCAGGAGTTAGAGGTTGCTGTGAGCTGTGATGCGACAGCACTCTATGGAGGGGCACAAATTAAGACTCTGTCAAAAAAAAAAAGAAAAATGAAAAGGAAAACTAACCACTAATTCATGGTAAATAGGTGTCAGACTTGTTAGCTTTTTTCCTTCCCCAGATCAAAAAAGGTTACATATAAAGAAGAATAGAGACTATTGTCAGATTTTTTCTTCAGGTGCAGTCAGAGTAATTGAGAAAATCAGAAATAACAGTTACAGATCTTATTCATGTTACATATAATATTTAAGCTGTAAGGATTTTGTTTGTTTAATTTTTTTGCAGTTTTTGGCTGGGGCCAGGTTTGAACCCACCACCTCCAGTACATAGGGGCCGGCACCCTACTCCTTTGAGCCACAGGCGCTGCCCATCTGTAATGATTTTTATTATAAAATTATTTTCTGCCAGAGGTGGCAGGTTCAAACCCAGCCCCGGCCAAAAAAATAATAATAAAAATAAAATAAAATAAAATAGAACATGAAAGTGCACATTTGTTAAAAAATAAATAAATAAATAAAATTATTTTCATGGCAGCGCCCGTTGCTCGGTGGGTAGGGCGTCAGCTGCATACATTGAGGCTGGCGGGTTCAAACCTAGCCTGGTCCTGCTAAACAACAACTGCCAGGAAAAATAGCCGGGTGTTGTGGCAGGCACCTGTAGTCCCAGCTACTTAGGAGGCTGAGGCAAGAGAATCGCTTAAACCCAAGAGTTTGAGGTTGCTGTGAGCTGTGATACCACACCACTTTTTCCAGGGTGACAGCTTGAGACTCTGTCTTAAAAAAAATATATATGTTAAAATATATATATATATATATATACACATATACATACATATGTATATATGTATGTATGTATATATATTCAAAAATTACTATCACTATAGTGTGTTAATTATATGTCTTAATATATTGGTTAGTAATTCTAAATTTATTAGATTGGGTTTATTATATTTAATATTTTAAAATATTCTCTGGAGCAAGAAAATTGCATTTCATCATCAGACGAATCATAGTGAAAAGGACTTTCTTCTAACTACATGCTGTTTAACTTCCATTCTGAACTTGGCGTTAGTTACACTAGCAATTCTGAGTGTTCTTAGTTTTAAAACTTGGCTTCTAAGAGTAAAAAAAGATCTATTATTAACTTCTGATGAGGTAAACTGTTAACTTTGTCCCTTGCTGGACACCTGTTTATGTGACTGTAGCCCAGATCTCTCTTCTCGCATGCCTGCTTGACTTGGATACTGAGGTGCAATCAGAGATTCCAAAGGAAAACCTAATTATTCAAATATACATTTTAAGATTATACTATATTTTATATCTTTATATCCTGGAATTCTTGAGTTGAGTATATTCAAGATCTTAGCTCAGTTCCTATTTTGTTAAGTTGGAAAGTAAAGTTTGTGTGGCATATTGTTTAAGCTGAAGCTAAGCCAATATAAATAACAATCAATATTTATATTTTAATGCTTAGCTAACTGTTGTCAGAGTCATCCTAGTATATATCTTTTGGTTTTGTCATGACCAGTCTGTCATTTGTTTTTGTGCAGGAGATCTTGTTGGATAATTCTGTGTTGGTAGGTCCCCGACCCTTGATTCGTAACCTTTTTTTTTTTTTTAAATTTTGCAGTGGTGTTTCTTTGTGTCGTTTTTGGTTGTAGATGTTTGTTTTCCTCTGCATCTCTTTGTTTAAGCTAACCATTAATGCAAAGTCTGGTATGTGTAGCATGTTACATGGTGTTTATTTAATACCAATGTAAACAAATCCTTCCTAACCTTCTCTAGCTGGTGCACTCATTCCTTGCACTGAATTTTGCATCATTTTTATTTAATACTCAATATATTCATTTTAGAAAGGAATTATAGTTATGGTTTAATTTAATTTCTGTATTTTGCTTGCATTGTTTGCCTTAAAGCACTCTATTCCTCTTCCCAACATAAATGCTGGAGAATGACATGGAGATAGTAAGCCTCCCGTTTTGCTTTGTGTGACAGCTTTTAGTCTTTTTTCTGCCAAACAAATAAAGAGTACTTCTAAGCATGCTTTTTCTAAAAGATTGTTTCAACAGCCTGAATAAACGCTGCACCTGCCTTGTGTTATATGCTTGTAAAACTCCAGTTAAAATGACTAGTAGGTTTATTAACTTTTCTTTAAAATCCTCTTGAGAGTGTTTTTTTGTCATTATTGTTGAAATACAGCAATAATAATGAGCATGAGTAAGCTTAGTTTTTTTTATATTTTAACTTCTCTGTTAATCCTATGTACTAGTTTCTAACGGGAACAACCGAGTTTCTAAACATGACTAAAGTGACATTATCTTGAGATTTTCCTGTGAATTACAGTTCTCTCTGTCTACTTTTGAGTTTATGATAGAGCTTGAGGGTATAGTAGAACATACTTAGGAAGCCATTCCCATCCGTTTTACTGATGATATAGTAACAAACTTTATGTATTTTGGCTTCTGATAAAATTTAAAATTTAGCTCTCGTTTCTTCTAATTTGAAAACAAACACCTACCACCTGTTCTTTTTTCCTATCCAAATTTAACCTCTGCTCTTTACAATAAACACACCTACTTCAGTCCTGTTTTTTTCACATATGCCAAATCTCATGCCATTATTTCTCAAATTTTACTTTGAAAATCACTATTGTAAGATGCATATTTATTGTTATAGACCATACCAAACTGATCTTTTCTTTTAAATTTAGAACAAAATAAGCTTGGCGCCTGTGGCTTAACAGGCTAAGGCGCCAGCCATGTACACCTGAGCTAGCGGGTTCGAATCCAGCCCAGGCCTGCCAAACAATGATGGCTGCAACCAAAAAATGGCCAGGCGTTGTGGCAGGTCCCTGTAGTCCCAGCTACTTGGGAGGCGGAGGCAGGAGACTTTCGCTTGAGCCCAGGAATTGGAGGTTGCTGTGAGCTGTGATGCTATAGCACTCTATCCAGGGTGACAGCTTGAGGCTCTGTCTCAAAAAAATAAATAAATAAATTTAGAACAAAATAAATTTAAAATCTCTATACTTCATTTCACTTAGGAAACCATGGAGTAAGAATTTGTATCTAGAGATCTTTGACTTGCTTAATTGACCATTTGAGTTATATCACACATCTTACTTGCCATAATTAGACAAAACCTATTGAGATTTACATTGTATGTTTTCTGAATAAAACTCTGCCCTTATTTGAAAATGCATTTATTTAGCCTATGTCTCATCTGAATAAAATAACATTGTTAGAGACTACAGTAAAAATAACTTTTATTGAGGATTTACTATTTGCTAGGTACTGTGGTAAGCACTCTGTGTGTTATTTTGTGTTAATGTCACAACAGCCCTATGTGATGTGATAGTGTTACAAATAAAGATATTAACACACAGAGGGATTTAAATAATTTGCCCAGGGTGGTGCCTGTGGCTCAAGGAGTAGGGCACCGTCCCCATATGCCAGGGGTGGCAGGTTCAAGCCTGGCCCCAGCCATAAACTGCATAAATAAATAAATAATTTGCGCAGATTCACACAGCTAGTAAGTGGTGGATCTAGAATGCAAAGGAAGACAGTTTGATTATAGAACTCCATTTTAACCACTAGCTCTATTGCCTTTATTGATATAAATTTCTACTTAGAGACTTGTAAACATTATAATATAGTTGCATGAACACAGATTTATTAACTGCAAATACATCCTTCCAATTGTATTTCTTTTCTCTCTCAAAACTATTTTTACTTGTATAAATTCTGTCTTCCATCAAGAGGCTTTTGCTTAGATTTGTTCATGAATTGTGTATAATCTAGTACAGAATTACTCCTTAAGTTGTTTGTAAGTTAGATAATCAGAACTATATATAGAATAGTTTCAAGAAGTTCATATGTATTTAATAAATTGTACCCAGTTTATCCTGACCTGGCCAGAATCAGGAGGGGATCTAAGAGTGAATATCTCTTAGACTTACTGAATGTTACCAAGAATTTTAGTGCTTTCATTACTCAAATGCTATTTTTCAGGTGAATCTTTGTAGCCCCTACTTGTTGCTGAGAAGAGCAGTACTGGCTTGCTTACGTCAGCTTGTACAGAGAGAAGCAGCTGAAGTTTCAGAACATGCTGTTATGCTTGCTAAGGATAGAAGACAGGAATTGACCCCAGGTAATTCTTTTAATCAGGATTATATCCAGATCAAATGATTGTCTTAATCTTAAATTTTCCCTGTGTACGTGAGTTTTTAAAACAAATTTTTTTTTCGAGACAGTACTACTATGTCACCCTTGGTAAAATGCTGTAGCATCATAGCTTACAGCAACCTCCAGCTCTTGGGCTTAGGTGATTCTCTTGCCTCTTGCCTCCCGAGAAGCTGGGACTACAGGCAACCGCCACAATGACCAGCTATTTTTTTGTTGTTGCAGTTTGACTGGGGCGAGGTTCCAACCCTCTACTCTCGGTATATGGGGCCAGCGCCCTACTCACTGAGTCACAGGCCCCACCCTTAAGACAAAACTTAAACGTTAATATATAATATGTCTTAAACGTGCTATAAGAAATCATTGCTTCTGGCTCTGTACCCGTGGCTCAAGCGGCTAAGGTACCAGCCACATACACCTGAGCTGGCGGGTTCGAATCCAGCTCTGGCCCACCAAACAACTACAGCTGCAACCCAAAAAAAATAGCCGGGCGTTATGGCGGGCGCCTGTAGTCCCAGCTACTTGGAAGGCAGAGGCAGGAGAATTGCTTGAGCCCAGAAGTTGGAGGTTGCTGTGAGCTGGGATGCCACGACACCCTACCCTCTGTCTCAAAAAAAAAAAAAGAAAGAAATCATTGCTTCTTAGCCAGGCATTGTGGCAGGTACCTGTAGTCCCAGCTGCTTGGGAGAGTAAGGCAAGAGAATCACTTAAGCCAAAGAGTTCAAGAGTTTGAGGTTACTGTGAGCTGTGACACGGCAGAGTGCCATGAGACTCTGTCTCAAAAAAAAAAAAAAAAAAAAGAAAGAAAGAAAGAAATCATTGCTTCCAAAAACAATTTGCTGCTGTGAAAAAAAAAAAATCATTGCTAACAGTTCTTCTAACCGGTGATGTTATTGGTTTATAGTAGTGATTCTCAAACTGAAATTTCTAAGCCAGCAACATCTACCTTACCCGAGGACTTGTTAGAAACACAAATCATTGGGGCAGTGCCTGTGGCTCAATCGGTAGGGCACCAGGCCCATATACCGAGGGTGGCGAGTTCGAACTCGGCCCCAGCCAGCTAAAACAGCACTGACAACTGTAACAAACAAACAAACAAACAGGAAAAAAAAAAAAGCCGGGCATTGTGACAGGTACCTGTATTCCCAACTACTTGGGAGGCTGAGGCAAGAGAATCGCTTAAGGGCAGCGACTGTGGCTCATCAAGCAGGGTGCCGGCCCCATATACCGAAGGTGGCGGGTTCAAACCCAGCATTGGCTGAACTGCAAAAACAGAAAAATAACCGGGCGTTGTGGCAGGCACTTGTAGTCCCAGCTACTTGGGAGGCTGAGGCAAGAGAATCGCCTAAGCCCAGGAGTTGGAGGTTGCTGTGAGCTGTGACACCATAGCACTCTATCAAGGGGGACAAAAAGGAGACTGTCTCAAAAAGAAATACTAATTATTGGGCCCCATTTGGATGTAGTAAACCAGAATTGGGAGTACATCCGAGCAATCTGTGTTTTTGTAATCCCCGTCATACACCACATAATAATATTTTGATGATGTCAAATGATGGAGTTATATACCACATAAAATGATGGACCATATACACAGTGGTAATCCATAAGATTATAATACCATATTTTTATTGTACGTTTTCTATGTTTACATACACAAATACTTACCATTGTGTTACAGTAGGCTACAGTATTTAGTACATTAACATACTGTACAATTTTGTAACCTAGGAACAATAGGCTATAACATTCAGTTTTCTGTCAGTATGCTTATGATGTTTGCACAGTAATCATATCCCAGTTGTTAGAGATGCATGATTGTGCTAACGTTTGAGAGGCATTGGTCTAGAGCAGTGGTTCTCAACTTTCCTAATGCCCTGACCCTTTAATACGGTTCCTCGTGTTGTGGTGACCCCCAACCATAAAGTTATTTTTATTGCTACTTCATAACTGTAATTTGCTGCTATTATGGATCATAATGTGTTTTCCAGTGGTCTTAGGCAACCCCTGTGAAAGGGTCATTCCATCCCCAAAGGAGTCGTGACCCACAGGTTGAGAACCGCTGGTCTAGAGCAAGTTTTTACAGCAGTCAGTTGAGATTGGATTTAGTTCTTAATAATTTACCATGCATGGCTCCCTTCCCCAGAAATCTAATTTTAATAAGATTTATTATAGATGTCTGCTACAGGTTCAGGGGCTTTTAACTCCCGTTTTACATTTTAGAGCTGACCTAAAGAATTTTTTAACCAGGCTCAGCGCCTGTGGCTCAATGGGCTAAGGCGCCAGCTATGTACACCTAAGCTGGCAGCCTGGGCCCGCCAAACAACAATGTCGGCTGCAACCAAAAAATGGCCGGGTGTTGTGGCGGGCGCCTGTATTCCCAGCTACTTGGGAGGCAGAGGCAGGAGACTCGCTTGAGCCCAGGAATTGGAGGTTGCTGTGAGCTGTGGTGCCATGGTACTCTATCCAGGATGACAGCTTGAGGCTCTGTCTCAAAAAAAAAAAAAAAAAAAAAAAAAGAATTTTTTAACCAGTAAAATTTGTTTTAAATGTATATCTGTCTTTTTTTTTTCAAAACAGTCTTGCTCTGGGCCCAGGGTAGAGTACCATAGCATCGTAGTAATCTCAGACTCTTCATCTCAAGAGATCCTTTGCTCATTCTCCCAGGTAGCTAGGACTACAGGCAGCCACCACCATGCCCAGCTAGTTTATTTTTAGTAGAGGTGGGGTCTCGTTCTTGATCAGGCTGGTCTCTAACTCCTGAGTTAAGGCAGTCTACTTGCCTCAGCCTCCCAGAGGGCTGGGATTACAGGCATGAGCCCCACACCCGGCTTCATTTTAAAACTATAATGTGAATAGCCCAAGTTTGCATGTAAATTTGAAGAAACCATTAGCCTACAAGGTAGTAATAATATCTTACACTTGTATATGTATAATTTTGAATGTACTGTCATACCTTTAGAGAGTCACAGACTTTATAAAGCTCTCCAATCTCATAAAGCATTCAGATCCACAATGCGTTTTACTGTTAATACTCTGTGCTCTTTAAATGACAGTTTTATTATTACTATTATTATTATTTTTTTTTTTTTTTTTTGAGACAGAGTCTCACCCTGTCATCCTTGGTAGAGTGCCATGGCATCACAGCTCACAACAACCTCAAACTCTTGGGCTTAGGCGATTCTCTTGCCTCAGCCTCCCGAGTAACTGGGACTACAGGCACCCGCCACAATGCCTGGCTATTTTTTGTTGCAGTTTGGCTGGGGCTGGGTTCAAACCCACCACCCTTGGTATATGGGGCAGGCGCTCTACCCACTGAGCCACAGGTACTGCCCAACAGTTTTATTCTTATATTAAAACTTTTGGCTGGGCCCAGTGCTTCACACCTATAATCCTAACACTCTGGGAGGCGGAGGTGGGAGGATTGCTTGAGCTCAGGCGTTTGAGACCAGCCTGAACCAGAGTGAGATTCCCCTCTCTACTAAAAAATAGAAAAATTAGCTGGACATTGTGGCACATGTTGTTCCAGCTACTCTAGTACTTAAGGCAGGAGAATCACTTGAGCCCAGACGTTGGAAGTTGCTGTGAGGTAGACTGACACCACAGCACTCTAGCCTGGGGCAAGACTCTGTCTCCAAAAAACAACCTTTTGCTTTAATTTGGATTAATCAGTATAGCTGGATTGCTAGACAGACATCCCTACTGATAGGATCAAACCCCACCCAAATAGGGTGGACCCAACTAAAAGAATCAACCCCCTACCCACTCCCACCCAGATGTCCCACCTAAGAAAGGGGAATGGGGTCAAACCCCTACCCTACCCCACCAGATACCCAACCCAGGAAGGGGAATGTCCCAACCCCCACCTTCCTGACCTGTAAGACCCCTGTAATTACCCACATGTGGATTTCTTCCTGACCCTCTTGGAAATCTTACCCCACCTGCACCCAGGTGGGATAAAGCCTTTTCTTCTTTTCTTTTTTTTGAGACAGAGTCTCACTCTGTTGCCCTTTGTATAGTGCTGTGACATCACAGCTCACAGCAACCTCCAACTCTTGGGCTTAAGGCTTAATCCTTAAGCGATTCTCTTGCCTCAGACCCTGGAGTAGCTGGGACTACAGGCCCCCAGGCCCCTGCCACAATGCCTGGCTATTTTTGTTGCAGTTGCCACTGCTGTTTTAGCTGGCTGGGGCTAGGTTCAAAACCACCGCTCTCAGTATATGGGGCGCCCTACCCATTGAGCCACAGGCACCGCCAATAAAGCCATTTTAATTGTACAAACCAGGCCTCCATTTTCCTTTCATCTCGCACCTTGGAATAATCTTTCATCTTTTGCTCCGTAACCTTTTACCTAGGAGATAACATACTTTCAGTTCCAAACCCCCTCAATAAAGCTAGTGTCACGAATTTTTTTGTTTTTTATTGCGCATAAAAGTTATGTTTACACTATAATGCTTGCCTTATATCTTAGAAAACAATGTACATATCTTAATTTAAAAAAACTATAGGACAAGTGCATTGAGTCATGTCTATAATCCTAGTGCCTTGGGAGGCCAAGGCAGGAGGCTCTCATAAGGTCAAGAATTTGAGACAAACCTGAGAAGAGCAAAACCCCATATTTACCAAAAATGGAAAACTTAGGGCAGCGCCTGTGGCTCAAAGGAGTAGGGCTCCAGCCTCATATGCCGGAGGTGGCAGGTTCAAACCCAGCCCCGGCCAAAAACTCCCCCCCCAAAAAAAAAAAAAAGGAAAACTTAGCTGGTCATGGCAGTGCATGTTTATACTCCCAATTATTCAGGAGCCTGAGGAAGGAGGATTGTGTGAGCCAGATGTTTGATGTTGCAGTGAGGTTTAATGGCAGCATTATATTCTAGGTGGGGCAACAGAGCGAGACCCTGTCACAAATTTTAAAAAACATGTTTGTTTTTTATTTTTGAGACAGAGTCCCACTGTGTCACCTTTGGTAGAGTACCGTAGCATCATAGCGTCCTAGAACCTCCAACTCTTGGGCTTAAGTGATTCTCTTGCCTCAGCCTCCCAAGTAGCTGGGACTACAGGTGCTGCCACAACACCCGGCTATTTTTTTGTTGCAGTTGTTTACTTGGCCTGGGTTGGGTTCGAACCCACCACCTTGGGTGTATGTGGCTGGCACAGTAACTACTGTGGTATGGGTACCAAGCCTTTAAAAAAACCTTTATTGCTAAATAACACTGGTAATCATCTGAGCCTTGAAGAAATTGTAATCTTTTTGCTGGTAGAGTCTTGCCTCAAATGTTGAAGGTGGCTGGCTTGCTCAGGCTGACTATGGCAGTTTCTTTTTTTTTTTTTTTTTTTTTTGTGCAGACAGAGTCTCACCTTATCACCCTCGGTAGAGTGCCATGGCATCACACAGCTCACAGCAACCTCCAACTCCTGGGCTTAGGCGATTCTCTTGCCTCAGTCTCCCAGGTAGCTGGGTCTATAGGCGCCCGCCACAACGCCCAGCTATTTTTCTGTTCTGCAGTTTGGCTGAGGCCGGGTTTGAACCCGCCACCTTCGGTATATGGAGTCAGTGCCCTACTCAATGAGCCACAGGCACTGCCCGGCAGTTTCATTCTTTTTTTTTTTTTTAATGTGGCAGTTTCTTAAGAATGCAGTGGTGTTCGCTGTATTGATTGTTCCTTTCATCAACAATCTTTCAAACAATCAATTTGAAAGATTTCTCTGTAGTATATGATGTTGTTGATAACATTTTACTTACAGAAATTCTCTCAAAATGCTCTCAAGCCCTGCTGCTCCTTTTTTCTTTTTTTTTGAGACAGTATCACTATGTCACCCTTGGTAGAGTGCTGTGACGTCACAGCTCACAGCAGCTTCAAACCCTTGAGCTTAACCAATTCTCTTGCCTCAGCCTCCCAAGTACCTGGGACCACAGGCGCCAACGACTACATCCGGCTATTTTTTGTTGCAGTTGTCATTGTTGTTTAGCTGTTCTGGGCCAGATTCGAACCTGCCAGCCTTGGTGTATGTGGCTGGTGCTGTAACCACTGTGCGGTTATTTATTTAAAATTAGAGAGAAAATAGGTTCGGCGCCAATGGCTCAAGTGGCTGGAGGGTTCGTATCCAGCCCGGCCTGCCAAACAACGACAGCTGCAACCAAAAAATGGCTGGGTGTTGTGGCGGGCGCCTGTGGTCCCATCTACTTGGGAGGCGGAGGCAGAAGACTCGCTTGAGCCCAGGAATTGGAGGTTGCTGTGAGCTGTCATGCCACGGCACTCTATCCAGGGTGACAGCTTGAGGCTCTGTCTCAAAAAAATAAATAAAATAAAATTAGAAAATAAAATAAGCATACTAAGAAATACTGGGTAAAACTTATAAATATTGTCTCAGAGACTGTGGCTCAAGCAGCTAAGGCGCCAACCACATACATCTGAGCTGGCGGGTTTAAACCCAGCCCGGGCCCGCCAAACAACAGTGATGGCTGCAACCAAAAATATAGCTGGGCCTTGTGGCAGGTGCCTGTAATCCTAGCTACGTGGGAGGCAGAGGTAGGAGAATCGCTTGAACCGAGGAGTTGGAGATTGCTGTGAGCCATGATGCCATGGCGCTCTACCCAGGGTGACAGCTTGAGGCTCTGTCTCCAAAAAAAAAACTTATATATGTATTGAGCATTAATCAAGTAAAAATTTTTACGTAATTAAGAAGTTAATAACTCTTTAATAAAGACTTTAATTACAAAGTCTTTAATAAAGACTTAACCTGCCAATGATATTACATAAAACATAGCTATACAGTTTATAAATAAATGCCAACTTAAATGTGAACCAAAACAGACCTCATTAGATTAAGGCACAGTAAATTGGTCTAGTTCCTTAAGATAGATCTTTGTGTACTATTTTAACAACTGAATGCATGTGCTTCTCACATGGTAGTGATACCGGAATTTCAGGCTCTTGGTCTTGGCGATTCGAAGAAGGAATCGACGGACCACAATAGTGGTGGTAAGTTAGGATTTATTTATAGGAAAGAATTATAAGTAGAGGAGGATTTGTTTATAGGAAAGAATTATAAGTAGAGAAAGAACTAAACCTCCAGGCAAGAGGACCCAGGAGGGGAGCAAATTCT
>CAUYRH010028906.1:0-11018 GCA_963574655.1 Perodicticus potto | reverse complement strand
GGAAGGTGTGCCGGGACAGAAATAGAGCAAAACCCACGGAGAGCAGTAAAGAGAGGCAGGGAGTGGCTCGGCGCCTGTGGCTCAGCGGACTAAGGCGCCAGCCACGTACACCTGAGCTGGCGGGTTCGAATCCAGCCTGGGCCCGCCAAACAACAATGACGGCTGCAACCAAAAAATGGCTGGGCGTTGTGGCGGGTGCCTGTAGTCCCAGCTACTTGGGAGGCGGAGGCAAGAGACTCGCTTGAGCCCGGGAATTGGAGTTTGCTGTGAGCTGTGATGCCACAGCACTCTATCCAGGGTGACAGCTTGAGGCTCTGTATGAAAAATAAATAAATAGATATTTAAAGGCAAGATAGGCCTCATTAAAAAAAAAAAGAGAGAGAGGCAGGGAGAGAAGAAAGGAAGGAATTAATTCAGAATTGATTAAGTATATAATTGGTCAATAATAATTAAGTAAGATAGGCCGGCAAACCATAATTCAAGCTCCTATTGGGAATGTTAATGCTAAGAAAGACAACCAAAAACTCAACGATGAGAAGATTAAATCATGCCCAGTGAAATATAAATAACCAAGAAATTGTCTGAGAGGACTTATAAATAGGTACATTTAAAATTATCCTAGATATAATGAGGGATAACATCTCTCACGACCTCTGTGATCGCCACATGTCCTGCAACACTGTTCACGGTAACACCATAGCAGCAGTCAGCCTGTGTAGCTTTTATTGGGAAAGGGAAATTACAAGACAAGAATCACCAAGAGAAGAGAAGGCATGGTTCCCCCACAGAAGTGCTGGGGGATCTGCTGGATCATATGGGTCTAGAGTTCCAAGTAACCACACCTCACCCCACAGTAACTACTTATGGGGCAAGTTTGAGAGTAACCTCAATGAAGCTACACACAAACTGTTTCACCATTGGGCAATGCCTGTTGTGTATAGGAATCATTTAAGAACACTCGTCCCATAGCCATGGGTATTAGACCGCTTCAGCTGGGCACAGATGTCGCAGGTCCCATGGGAAGCTGGATTAGCTACAGCCTCTTGCAAGAGAGTGACTCTCCATCTTGCAACAGTCCCAGCCAGCTTATCCAGACTACCCAGAATGAGGCCCTAGGGACATTTTCCCACTAATGTTGTTCCTTATGTCACATGTTCGCTAAAAGAACAAAAACATTATAAAGTAAAGACAGGCAGATATGAATCTAGAATGGATAGATATGAAAAAGAACCAATTAGAAAACCTGAAAATGAGAAATACAGTTCTTGAGGTTAAAATGAAACTAGATACATAGTTTAAACATCAGACCTTAGATCAGTGGCAATGTAAGTACAATTTTTCAAAAGAATCTAGCAACCACGCATAGGTGGGTGGATAGATAAGGGACATAAACATAGATATACATGCAGATATTCAAGCAAGCAAAATCACTGTAAGAAAAATTAACAACCAAAATAAATAACATGAGTAGGAACTTTTCTTGGAAGTACTGCAATGCCCAAGTGACCTGCTTTTCAACCCTAAATAAAGAGATAGGTGAACATAAAGGGCAATCCTGACTTAACCCACTAGGACATGGTTTCCTGAGTTAATCTCCCCTTCCTATATTTAGAAGTCGACACATACTTGGACGTGATGAATTAGTAATTGCTCCCAATGCTACGGATAATGTCCAATTTGTTATACTTTGTCTAGCATTTAAGCTTTCAAAAATGCTGGTACAGTCTTTTAATGCCCTGGAAGGTGAGTTTAATAAAGGAAAACACTATCATGTACAATAGATAATTAAGCTCACAGGCTCCAGGGATGCAGTGGGCTTACTAGAAGAACAAATCCATCCCATTTTCCTTATTTATAAGAGATCAACTACAGTAACGGGATATTTGGAATCACATGCCGAGATTTGTTGGTGTTAGTAGACAGACTTTCAATTCACATTTATTGCCCTCAGAGTACACAAAAGTTATCACTGAGGAAAAAAAAATATACACTTTTATGTTTTTAGAGGCTTTTTTTTTTTATTCCCCAAATGAACAATCACATGTATGTTATTTGCTCTCCTGCTATCAAAGCAGGCACAAAGTTAGACCATTATGAGCTGTTTTAAAACAATTCCAATCTTCCTATGTTTAGAGCCTTTGTAAGATTTACCAAACAACAAAGGAGCATTATCTGTATCGCCCTGCTAGAGTGCATGCTGCCTGCTACTGGCTGTTCCCATTGATACCACGATAGGCTTCATCCTGTTTACAATACATTGCCACTATCCTTGCCTGCTAGTTAACTGCGTAATATAGATTACTTGGCTATATATAAATTAGAAATTTGGTAGTTTCTTACTCTTTTCCCTTATATTAATCCATTATATATATGTGGCATTCTCCTGGCTTCTTGGTCCACCTGTTTGTATACATCTCTGCTGTTATCTCATTAGTTCGTGCTTTCATATCCTCACAACTGAATTTGTACAAGAGCCTCATAATTGGTGCCCTACCTTCACCTCTTATTCTGGACCACTCCTGATTCTTGCCAGACTAACTTATCTGAGACAGTATTCTTACCTCCCTCTCAAAAATCTTTAAAGCCACCCAACATCCAGCCACTTCACATACAAATCCCTTATTCTTGTTGAATTTCTCTTCTCTTGTTTTTATTCTTGAAATACATTAGTGAACTAATTCCTCCCAATCCTGCAAAATAGGCCTATGCCACACATCTGGAGTGAAGCCTTCTCCAAGCCAGCAGGCCCTCTCCTTTTTCTGTCCTACATAGTTCAGTATTTAATCAACTACGTTGTCACACTGTTTTATGGGTATTTATTCTGTGTGTCCGTCTTGGAGGGCAATAGTCCATACTGGAAATTTAGATACCAAAACTTAAGAAAGGGAATGAAAAATTTAAGTGTACAAAGGCAAGTGAAACTGAAATTACACTTTAAATAGTGTTTGAAAGAAGGATTTTTCTCTGGAGAAACATGACAGCTATGTCACATACAGGTTTGGATATGGTCCAGGTTGCCTCAAATCTAGCATCCCTGAATAGATGTAACAGGGACAAATAGATGGGTTTAAAATGAAGAACAGTTGCCTATTACTAAGAACTGTCAAATAGGATGTGAAGAAATAAACTAGAAACTTCTCCTGTAAAACATCTAAAAGTGATAGATAAAATATTGAAAATAGCTCCTTTTAGTAGAGAGGCCAGAAACTATGGAAATACATAAACATTTTGGAGCAATCATCACACACTACATTCATTGTTGGCCTTGAGAGTTTCAGTCCACACCTAATATCCTGGATTCTGAGTTTTAAAATGTATCCTACACACACATACCACAAAGAAAATAAACCTAAATCCCAAGCACGTTCTGAGCAGAGACCCTGGCATAGAGCCAAGAACACATAAGGGAAACATCCACAGTGATAAACCAGGGAAAGATGTGGCCCATCTCCTTTAAAAGAAGAGATAAATGGCACTTGTCTAGGCCTTGGCTCTGGTCAAAGACAAAAATGGGGGAGGAACTTCTTGAGATTCCTTATATATAAATATTTCACTCAAAGTTTGGGAGCAAAATTTCTAATAGTAAAGGGACCCCAAAAGTCCCACACCAAAAACTGCATTTAATATCATTACAGAATACAGTATCTCAAAGAGCCTCAGAGAAGCTAATGAAATCTTCTCTAGAGTGATTAACTACAGGCCTCCAAGCAATTCCACATATAAAGTTCCAAATGATGAGAGTTCCTAACAACAAATCACTAAACATCCAAAGCAAACATATCTCAAAGCCTTCTGTAAGAAGCACTAACTTAAAACTGCAAACAGCCCTCTTATTACAAAGCAACTAGATCCCAAATATAAACCTATTTTAAGTACATCTCTGGGCTCACAGAAAACAAAGGACAAGTCCCAGAGACCCTACTCTCAATTTTCTAAGGGAATAAAAAAACACATAACCTGAAACCAGCTATGAGCTACAAGGCTATAGGATAAATTTAAAATGAGACTCTGACTCTGCAAAAAAAAAAAAAAAAAATTTCCTTGAAGGCAAATGGCAATACTAGCTCTGCAACCCAGAGACTAAGTTAGGTCTGAGCAAGTGTCAAGTTTCAGGGGAAACTCCTTCCTAAGACAGGTGCGCAGGGAAGGTACAATGTGGTCTTAGGCTAGCAGCGCCCCCTGGCAACAGGCCAAGGCAATCACAAATTCTCTCCAGAGAAAAACATTCTCTATTTCAATTTCCAAGACTGAGGTCAAAGATAAGAGCTTAAAACACACACCAAAATATTTATACCAGCTTTCTTCTTAATTGAAAAAATACTGGAAACAACAGAGCTGCCCTTCAGTATGTGGATAAACTGCATACTGGAATGGAATATTCTTCACTATTAAGAAGAAATGAGCTATCCAGTTATGTAAAGGACATAAAAGAACCTTAAATGCATATAGCTAAGAGAAAGAAATCAGTCTGAGAAGGCCACGGGCTACGTACTGTATGATTCCAACTATATGATATTCTGGAAAAGGCAAAACTACAGAGACTACAAAAAAATCAGTGGTAGACAGGGGCTCGGGGATTTTAGAGGGAGAGGTGAATGAGTGAAGCACAGAGGAGTTTTAGGGCAACAAAAACACAATACGACACTGTCATGGTGGATGAGTGACATTATGTATTAGTCCAGAGTTATAGAACTGTACGATACAGATTGAACCTTGACAAACTACAGACTTTAGTTAATAATAAGTGCCAATAATGGCTCACCAGTAACAAATGTGCCACACTTATCCTATAAGAGAAAATGAAAGAGGTAAAGAGGGGCTACATGGGAACTTAGAACTTTGTAATTTTTCTCTATAAAATTTTTCTAAAAATGCAATCAATTTAAAAAATATATGAGCCCATAATAAAAGATAAAGAATATGATGAAATGAGCAACATGAGTGAGAATCCCAAGAAAATCTCAAGTACATCAGATACTGGAATTATTATATACAAGCTATAAAATAGCTATAAGGAATCACAAAAATCAGAAACAAACAAAACCTGATCAAAAATGACTACATAGGCTGGGCACAGTGGCTCATGCCTGTAATCCTAGCCCTTTGAGAGGCCAAGGTGAGTGGATTGCTTGAGCCCAAGAGTTCAAGACCAGCCTGAGCAAGAGCAAGACCCTGCCTCTACTAAAAATAGAAAAACTAGCCAGGAGTTATGTTGGGCACCTGTAGTCACTGCTACTCAGGACGCTGAGGCAAGAGGATCACTTGAGCCCAAGAGTTTGAGGCTGCTGAGGGCTATAAGGCCACAGCACTTTACTGAGGGTGACAAAGTGAGATGGGCTTCCAAAAAAAAAAGACTAAATACATTTGAAAAATAGATCCTTTTTAAAAGATGAATAAAATGCAGTTGACCCTTGAACATCATGAATTTACGCTGCATGGGTCCACTTATACATGGCTCTTCTTGTGTCTCTGCCATTGGAGAGAGCAAGCCACTCCCCTTTTTCCTCTTCCTCAGCATGCTCAGCTATTATGATTCAATTCTACTTAACTAATGGCAAGTATATTTTCCCTTCCTTATGATTTTCCTAATAATGTTTTATATTCACCAGCTTACTTTATTATTAGAATACAGTATATAATAGAAATAACAAAGAAAATACTTGTTAATCAACTATTTATGTTATTGGTAAGGCTTCCAGCCAATAGTAGGCTATGATTACAATAGTTAAATTGGGGGGAAGTCAAAAGTTACCTGGGTGGCTGGCATTCTTCCTTTCCTTCTTTGGAATGCCCCACCATTCTCTCTCTCATTCCTTTCCTCTCTCTCTCCCCATCTTCCCTTCTCTCACTCCCTGCTCTCTGCTGTCTTCTCTCTCTTTCTCATTCCTTCCCCCCACTCTTGTCCCTCTCCCTAATGTAAAATAAACTTACACTTTAATAGTTAAAAAGAAAAGTTGCATGTGGCTTTTGGCTACACAGAGGGTTACTGCCCCTAACCCCTGCATTTTCCAAGGGTCCACTGTACATAAAACTCTTACAGGATCAAGTCAGAGAAAAGAAGGGAGACAAAAATAAACAATATGAAGAATGAAAAAGAGGTATGAAGCTACAGATATAGCAGAAACTAAAACAATAGTAAAACAGTATGAGCAAATGTATACCAATAAATTTGAAATTTGAAATATATGGCTAGAAAAATAGATAACAGATTCAAAATAGAAAATTTCAATGAATTTATAGCCACCAAAAAAATTGAATCAGTTAAAAATCTTCCTACAAAGTGAATACAAAGCCCAGGCAGTTTTACGGAAAGATTTTATCAAGCATCCAGAGAACAGATAACTACAATCTTACACACCAAAAAACAGGACACTACAATTCATTTTATAGAACTGGTCTAACCTTGATATCAATTTTCCTTCAAGAAAAGAAAATTATAGGCCAATCTTGCCAACAATACAGATATAAAATTCTACACAAAATATTGGTAAACTGAATCTAGCAATGTAAAAAAAAAAAAAATCACCAAGACATTTCTCTTCTAGAATGCAAGATTACTATTGTAGAAGCTCTATTTAAGATGTGTGTAATTAAAGTGAACAGATTAAAGAAAAATAACGCAAAAGAATATAAATGTCTTAACACAATAACTAAGAAAATGTGGTGAAGGCTATAATAACCAGTTTGATGAAAGTTTTGAAAATGGTATATAAAACCAGTACATCGTACCCCATAATTGCATTAATGTACACAGCTATGATTTAATAAAAAGAAAAAAAAGCAATCTCAGTAGATGCACAAATTAGATTCCATTAATGTCAATAACCATTTATGATTTTAAAAAACTAGCAAACTAAGAATAAAAGGGAATTCTCTCCTTGAGAAAGGGTATCTATTAAAATATGTACAGTAAACATGTCCAATAGCAAAATATTAAAACCATTCCCTTTAAAATCAGAAATGAGATGAGGATGCCCATTATCACCACTTTTATTTAACACTGCACTAGGACATTCTCCTAGCATGAAGTTGTAAAAAAATATTTTTAACCTTATTAGTAGGTGCATATGAATTGGTAGTAGCTGCACAGAATTTAGCTTTTTCTAAACTGTACGAGAAATGAAAGGGCAAATAAACATGTAAAAAAACAGCTCAATCTCAGAAGTAATCCAGCAAAATGAAAATCACAACAGAGATGGTGTATCAATGAGAACAACGGTTACAAGGATGGAGGAATGTGAGAACTCTCATACACTGGTAGTGGAAAAGTGTTTTACTCCTAAGTATATATCCCAAAGAACCTCCGGACCAGATGCATCAGTTGACATACGGTAGCTTTGTTTTTAGTAGCAAATTATCTTTTAAAACATCAAAACTGGAAAGAACACAACTGTCTAGCGACAGTTAACTGGATAAACATGTGTAAATGTAATAATATATATTGAGGAAAATGAATGCATCACAGCTATGTATCAGTAAGGATGAATGACAACATACCTACAACAGGCCAAATTTCAAATATTTTTATGTCTTAGAAATACAGACATGTGGCAAAACCATTAAGCAAGGAAATTATTAACATAAATTCATAATAGTTGTTTCCTCTGGGCTATGGGGAGGAACCACATCAACTTCTTACGGGTATTATTCCATTTCTTAAGCTATATATTAATTTCAATAGAACACGCTGCCTCTGGTGGTATTAAATTTCCCATGATAGAGATTTATTTTGCTGTAAGAAATGTCAGGTGAGATAAAGAGAGAATACAAATATCACATAAGGAATTGGAATTGATTAGCCCTATAAGTATCTTTTAATTCTAAAATTTCATAATTCTATATACATCACAATAAACAGCACATGTGTTGTACATAAAAACAAATAATAACAAACACTAATTGAATGCTGACTTTGCAGACACTGTTGGTTGCTAACCAACATCCTTTCTAATTCTTCCTTGACAGCAGATTGGAATTTCGTTCTTCCACCCAGGATGGGGTATCCTTGCTTAAGGGACACCTTTGTTTACTCTAAACTAATCCTATAGTCCATTGGTGTGGAGGTAAACATTTGGCTAAGGAGACATGAGGTAGAGTCCACTGAGGGACACCTGGGAAAAGTTTCCTTTCTCCTACACAGAAGACCCAGAATAGACACTCTTTCTTGGTGGTATCATGCACAGATGCTGCTGCCATGATGCAACCATGAGAAGAAAGATCAGTCTCAAAATTAAGCCCACTGACCCATGATGGCAACATTGAGATAATGAATTAAGCTGGAGCCCTTTACTTCTTGACTTGTTAGTAAATAATTTATCACCTTATTTATTGTTTATATTTTCCCAGTGAAGCCATATTAATTGACTATGTCCATCTTGTAGGCAATAAAAATAAGACTTTGGAGAATGAAAGCAAGTTACCTCAAAGTCACATATACACTGAGTGGCAAATTCTGGGGTGTGCAATGCCCAAATCCACTGTTAACCACCTAGGTATTGCCTTTCTAAGCTGCAGATCCTTAACTGACCTTCAGCACTCATTCCCACCCCTTCAGGTCCTCCTGTATCAAAGATCTGGTTTCCCAAATTCCCTGCTGCTACAGTTCTAAATTCAGTTCAGGTTCTACCAATGAGATGAATTCATGTGGAACTTAGAGGCCAGAAGGAAGTAAAGGGCATCTCCCTGTGACTATGAAGGCCAAAAAGAATATCTCAATAGATATGAGAGCTTCTGGTGAACCCCACATTCCATTATCTTGTCATAGGCTTCCAAAGTGTGAATGGCAGCAACAGTGGTGACAATAGCCAAAACAGCCTCTTGACTTCTGAATTGTCACTATGATTGTTGACCTTGGAATCAGTAGTCCAGTGGCAGCCTTCAAAACTTACCAAAAACTTAACTCCTTGCATCAAATCATGTCCCTCTTAGAAGCACCTAAAATTACTACCATTTCCTGAACTGATAAACCCTGAATTCAATAAATAGGTAAACAAATACCAGTGTGATTGACTTACATTCATCTGCAGCCCCTACCTAGACAGTTATATAACTCACATGTAAGGCAGTTTTATCTTTAGGATATCCTCAAACCACTTGTTCATCTTCTTTCTTAAAAAAATTTCTTACTAACCTAAGCAAACACCACGAATGCGTACTATGATAGAGGCTCTTTCTTCTATTTTCCCTTAGCAAGTGGGAACTTAAAACTGTAGACCAATGATTAACATCCTGCATGAAACATCTCACCTATCCTCTTAGAGGATATTTTCTTGTAAACTTTTACCAAGTGCATAACACATTCTTCTAAGGTTTAGGACTATTCTGTACTTCCCAAAAAGCATACCTTTTTGCAAGAGGAAGAAACATTTATTCACATGTATAAAACAGGTATTTTCAAAGGGAAGAAGTATTTTAAATCGTGAAAGCATAATATATCCCTTATTAATAGAAGGTAATTAAACACTACATCAGAAAGTGCAATCTCACATGAGGGAATCAAATCTTCTCATCAAAAAGACTTGAGTTCAAATTTTAGTTGAGTCACATGGAGCTGATTGACATTGAGGAAGTCCTTGGGTTCTCTCAGCTTCAGTCTATTCATGATTAGAAATGTGGTGTTTATAACTATCTCCAAAGTTTGCTGTAACATTTGGAAAAGATTCCATAGATGAAAATGTCTGCTACAAGCTTAACATGGTGTACAGCAAATACTAAATAAATGTTAAGTCCTTTCTTATTTCTTAAATATGTTATGGAAGAATACTATTTCCTTGAAAAAACTGGTGATAAATTTCCATTGAGTGGAAATTCTACATTCTACAAACAAGTTTAAAAAATCACAGGAAAAGTTTCTAAAAGATTAAGTTGAAAATGTCTTGCAGAAAAGTCGTAGATCATCCTGAGACAAGAAAGAAGGAGTAGCCAGCCCCCACCCTGCCCGCCCCAAGGTTAATTTCCCCTTGAAACTTTTCAGTATTTTGATTGTTCTATTATCCCCTGCTCTGTCATCATGCTTTACAAAATTTTGGCTACTCCAACAAACACAAAGCTAAGGCAGGTAAACCCATGTAAATAGTCTACATTGCTATAAATTTAAAAAACAACTAAACAAAACACTAAATAGCCATTTAAGAAACTTTATATATTATCAATAGACATTGGTACAAATCTTTTATCTAAGCATTGCCACCAACATGCTACTTGCAAATTTTTTTTATATTCATGGTTATAGTTTATTATAACAAAAGGATACAGAAAAAAAGAGAAAAAATGAAAAAAAATTAAATGGTCATATATATTCAGTGAAATGTGAAACCATCAACAAATGACCCCACTAAATCTAAAATCAATGCAATAGAAGACAAGATCACCACCTCAAGATTTTTGGTATTTCTAAATTGACAGTAAACCATACTGCCTTTCCATTTAGATATATTTGTATAGTACATAAGGATTTGGCATAATGACAAGCATGATTTACACCCTGGGAAAAAATAGCCACGGTGAAAAGTGGTAACAAAAATTCACCTCTCTCCACAGACCTGAGCTCAGAGTCTACTCCTTTTTTCTTATACTACAGCAGTTCTCAACCTGGGGGTCACGATCCCTTTGAGGGTCGAACAAGCCTTTCACAGGGGTCGCCTAAATACATCCTGCATATCAGATATTTACATTATGATTCATAACAGCAGCAAAATTACAGTTATGAAGTAGCAATGAAAATAATTTTATGGGCTCAGCGCCTGTGGCTCAACGGGCTAAGGCGCCAGCCACGTACACCTGGGCTGGTGGGTTCGAATCCAGCCCGGGCCCGCCAAACAATGACGGCTGCAACCAAAAAATGGCCTGGCGTTGTGGCAGGCACCTGTAGTCCCAGCTACTTGGGAGGCAGAGGCAAGAGACTCGCTTGAGCCCAGGAATTGGAGGTTGCTGTGAGCTGTGATGCCGCAGCACTCTTCCCAGGTGAGGCTCTGTCTCAAAAAAAAAAAAAAAAAGAAAGAAAGAAAGAAAGAAAATGA
>CAUYRH010028905.1:0-22579 GCA_963574655.1 Perodicticus potto | reverse complement strand
TCTCAGTCCCTGCCTTTAAGCTGCTCAGTCACTAGATTACTGGCTCCCGCCCGATGCCTGTTCTGCGACCCTGAGGGTGGAGCTTGCCAGAGCAGTTCTCCCACAATGGCTCCACACAGCCCACCACCAAATACTGGCAGCTCTTTCTGGCACAGTGGCCTAGTCTGGGGCCCCAGGCAACACTCAAAAACCCCCACACTCCTGCCCAAGTTCTCCCAAGGCAGTTCAACCAAGTGTCAATTCCAAAAGAAACCCAAACAGCTCACAGGCAAGTCCTTTCCAGCCTGCAGTTCCACTGTTGCCCCACCCACAGCCGCTGACAGGATCAGACTGAATGAACAGACGCAACCACTTGCCCAGTCTCCGCAGCTTTCGCCTTCCTCAGGGTGTCCAGAAGCCTCACGCTGTCTCCCTGTGTCCCAAAGGGGAAGTTCCTGGGTATATCCCGCCTGCCAGAGATGTCTTAAGTCCTCTCTCCCCAGTCTCACCTTGCCCAGCCGCAAGGAAGCTGTTACTCGGCTGCCATCTTCTAGTATTTTATTTTCTTTGCAGCTATTGTGAATGATATTGAGTCTTTGACTCTCATATTGTCTGTTATTGGTGCATAAAAGTGCTACTAATTTGTGTACTTTTATTTTTATGACCCAAATTTAGACTAATTTATTTATTATTTACAGGATTCTTGGTGGTTGTCTTGTCATGTTTTTCTAGATTTAAGGTGATAATATCAGCAAAAAGCAATAATTTAACCTTCTATTTCCCAATTTGGATACCCTTTATTTATTTACCTTCCCTTATTATTCTGACTAGGACATTTTCAAACTATACTATAAGTCTATAGTAACTAAAACAGCATGGCATTGGCACAAAACTATAGAAGTAGATGAGACGTAGACCAATGGAATAGAATGGAGAAAGAGAACCCAAATATAAATTCAGCCACATACAACCAATTGATCTGTGACCAAGCAGAACATAATATACACTAGGGAAAAGAAGCTCTATTCGATAAATAGTGCTGAGAAAATTGAAGAGTCCCATGCAGAAAAATGAACAGCATCAGTGTTTCTTACCACTGACAAAAAATAATTCAAGATAAATAAAACCCTAAATACAGAGCATGAAACCATTAGAATTCTAGAAGAAAATTTTGGAAAAACTCTTCTAGCTATTCGTCTAGGCAAAGAATTTATGAGTAATACCCCATGTAAATTAAAACAACAACAATAATGAATAACACTTGATTAAATAGAAATGCTTCTGCACAGCAAAGGATATAATCATCAGAGCAAGTAGACAATGTACAGAATGGGAGAAAATATTCACAAGCTATATATTCGATATAGAGCTAATAAGCAATCTCACTATTAAGTATTTATTCCAAAGCAAAATAAGCCATTTTATCAAAAAGACACCTACACTAGAATATTGCTGTATTGTTCACAAGTGCAAAGATGCATAACCGACCCTATTGCCCATCAATTCATACTTGGATTAACAATATGTCATTATCTGTATGCCCAGACAAAAAAGAAGATGAATTAAAGCGTTTTGAAGCAATTTGGAAAGAACCGGGCCCCATTTTCCTTAGTGAAGCATCTAAGTATTGGAAAAACAAACACCACAAGAATTCACTATTAAACTGGAACTAGCTGATGAGCGCAAATGTGCAGAGAGGGAACTAAAACTCAGTGGATATGGAGGACAGAGAGGAAGGAAGGGAAATAGACAAAAACCTACTTCAACGTTACAGAGCACCATCTGGGTGATGGGTAATACTATAACCCTGACTCAAGCATTACAAAAATGGTCCATATAACAAAAAAAAATTGTACCCTTACAATATTTTAAAATAAAAAATACATAATTACTTGAATCTTTAAAAATAAGATCATAGTTTATCTTGTATCTATAACTTTATCACTATTTTATGTGGTTCTTGTATCTATAACTTTATCACCATTTTATATGGTTCTTCTTGATTAACATGTAACAAAGTAAATAGAGCTAATAAACAGGACTGAAGAGAAATAAGGAGAACAAAAGGATAAACAATCTTCATAGATTTGTTACTTCCTTGGTTAAGTATATTCTCATACACAGGAAGAAAGAGTGCAAAAACTCCAGTGTCAATGACAGTATGAGAAATCATCATTGAGATACTGCTGCACACCATCACTTCCTTCAAAGAGATTAAAGTCCAGTGCACCTGGGGAACACACAGCATAATAAAAAAACATGAAAAGTAAGTATCATGAGTGAGGGCAATTTTAAATTTATGGTATGTAAAAAGACAACAAAAACCTAATAACTTTTAAATTTCCAAGCTAAACTAAACTCCGTGCCAAATTCCTAGAAGTGCATTTCTAGTATAATGTCTTTATACATAGCAAAGCATTAGTTTATTAAATAATGATAAATTTTATAACAATTTCAATAATATTTAATTATTCAATAATAATATTGAATATTTGAGGGAGTAAAAAGGACTTAAGATTTTTGAGAGACTGGAGAAATTCTAAACTACTTTATTAAATAGGAGGATTATCAACGTTACTAGGAATGAGCAAATTTTCATTTAGAATAACAATCCTAATAGACCACTTTTTCTTTGTAGTTATTAAACTCAAAACATAGGAGTACTGCTGTATACACACAGGCTTACTCATTATAGTTAACTCTTTACTCTAATGCTATCTCTTTCATCTTACTATTTTTGAAACCATCTGTACCTTAGAAAAGCTGGAAGGAATGTCACCAGACCAAATAATGGAACCTTTAGTCATGTAAATGATAAAGATGCATTGAAGGGATATAGATGGGATCTGTGCCTAAAAGATATTGACTAAATTTTAGATAATATTAGAAAATATGCCACCTGTTATGTTTATCCATTTTGTATTTAATAACTTTATCTAAATTTCAATGTCAAGTATAGCTTTAAACCAATATAGCTAAAACTAATGTGCAATGTATATTCAAACAGGCACATGACAGAAAACTACCAAATACTTGCTAATATAATAGGATAGTTTTAAGTTTTATGTGTACATCAGCGTAATAGACATGATCTGAAAGTTTATTTAATGACATGTTAATTGAAATTTTTACAAAATATAAAATACGGCTTGAAGTAATATGATTTAATGGCAGTTCAGGTGCCAAGTCCAACATAATTTAGGATAATAATGGAGGAAGAATAGTTAAAGTTTCAAAGTTTCTTAGTTGTTATTTTGATTTTTATGATTTCTCTCATTTCTTTTGAAACAGAAAAAAATTAGGTACAGAACAATAATTATTAAATATTATTTGTAATAAATTAAAATCAAGGGTTATATTAACATATTTATAACACTTAGAACAGAAACATAAGTGTCCACTAGTATGCAGAATGAGTAAACATTTTGCTTCTGCGTTTAATAATAATGGCAAAACTGAAGTGTATACAGAGAAACCTACGAACATTATGAAGATTCTGAAAACCATGTGTTGTGAAAACTTTTTGAGAGAAGTAGTTAACACCAGACTGGAAAAAGATTTTGTGTATAAAGTGATCTAAACAGCTTCAGTTAATTTTTTCAAAAAAATTGTTGTGTAGAAGAGATATTAGTTTTATTAGATGTACTTTTATTAGAATCATGTCTAATTTCCAAACATCAGAATTTTCCTAAAGAGAATTGTCTTCTTTTAATGGAGGAAGTGACAACACTGAAAAAATTTCTAAAGCACAGACAAAATTATTTCTTGATATTATAAAGAGGCTATTGCATTAGGTTTGAAATTGTGCTAGGTAATGAGAAACATGATTCCTAATTCTGTTATTTTGTAATTATATTATTCAAAATTGTGGAGTAACTAGAGTACTACAATTCTTAGGAAAGAGTCTCTTGAAGCTGTTTTGATTTAACGGCCTCTACATTCATTTACTTTTAATCTTGGTATTCCCATCTGCAGCATAATTAACCCTATTAATCTAATGCTACCTCTTACCTTTAATAACCTTTAAGACCACGAGGATCCTAGAAAAGTAAGAAAAAACATCTTCACTCACATTCTTAGGAATAGGTCATAGAAATGTGAATTATGTCAGCTATGTAATAATAAAAAAATCTACTAAAATATGTATGAATCATATTTCAACCTTTAATGTGCCTTATTAAAAAAAAACATATATTGTTGTGATAATATTGCATTATATAATTCTAACTTCACATATTAATTGTTTCTAGACTAATTTTCACCTTTTCTTTTGCATAATGAGCTATAATATATGCTCTCAGAGGGCCTGTAATCCTCCTACAGTTGGTTTGATGAGAATAGACGAGAAAAAACTGCTAATTTTCTCTAAAATCAATTTTGGTCTGACTCAGAGATTCAAAAGCAAACTGCTAATATGTTTTGAAGATTTTCCATGTTATTCTATGAGTACTTTATGAAGTAACAATAGATATTTTCAATTTAAAATATCATGGAAGAGAACACATTTTGATTTTAGTGAATCTGCTTACAATCAAACTGGTATTTTAAGGTTGTTTAATAATATTTGCAACAATAACAGTTTAAAGATTATCTGTCTTTTATTATAGGAAATACATTTATATATTAAACAAGTTTCTAGAACAGCTTCTTTCTAATGGTCTATTTATGTATTCATTCATTTGTATACTCAATATTTTTGTTGTTGATCTTATACCAGTTATTTCTTTGATAGTGAATGGTAAATTATGAATAAGATGTAAAGGGTAAAAGAAAGTGAAAAAGATCCAGAGGCAAAACAAAGCATGGACATTCAATGAAGACAAGCATAAACTATGATTAGAGCACAAACTATGCTTTGGAGGCAGGGATTAGAAATGAGACTATTGTGGGAAACAAAGATGAGATTATGAGAAACATGTCAGGTTATAGAATTCAGATAGAAAGGGTTTAAATCAATAGTGTGAAGTGATTTTTATGTCAGAAAACACACCATGTAACATACATCAATATTGGAAACTTGTGTGGAATACTGAGTGTCCATAACATAGAGTTGGAATACATTGGTGTTTAGGGGCCAGTCAACATTGGTGGGGGGAAGACAGTCAACACTGGAGGCAAAGAAAACTTCTGAGATTAGAGTGGAAATCCAGGTAAAGATGATGATGTTCTGAAACATAGAACTGAAACTGTGGAGGTAAATTAATAAGTTAGAGTAGTAATGTCCAATAGAAATATAGTAAGAGTTGTTTAAGTAACTATAATTTCTGATAGCTATGCTAGAAAAGAGGAAGAAACAAGTGAAATTAATTTTAATAATAAAATTATACTTAACCTAAAACATAATCATTTCATATGTAGTCAATGTAAAATAATTCTCAAGAAGTTATTTTGCATATAATTTTATCACCAAGTATCTAAAATGAATTATCTCAATTTATATACCAATTTTTCATCATAAATCTTTCATAAATATTTAGATTTCATTAAAATTTATGATTTTTAAGGTATATTTACTTACCCTAGTTTTTCCAAATCTATTCAAATGTTTTCTAATAGCTGAAATGAGCATAATTTAAATTTTTAAATTAAGAAAACTTACACAAAATTTAATTTCAGTCTTTAATTGAACTCCCCTTATATCAGATGCTCAATAACTACATGTAGCTATTGGCTATCAATTGGTATAGTGTAGCTTTGGAAAATATATAGAAAGGAGAACTAAGAACATTTCTTACAGCGTTGGATATGGTGGATGAGGGAGATGAAATGGGTAAGTGTAAAGACAAGGTTTCTGCTATGGGCAAATTTTTGGATGATGGACTCTCATCGAGGATAGGGAATGCTGTATGAGAAACATTTGGGTAGGATTAAGGGAGACCAGAATTATAGTACCTCTCATAGGGAATATAGATTTAACTCTTATATAGATTTAACTCATAATAGAGCACATTTCTGGAAACTTCGTGGCTATTTAGTAAGTTATTGTTTAAAGAATGAAACATCATTAGATCAGTTTTCATTGCATTCTTTCATTTTTTAAGATGACTGCTATGTACTACTCTGTAATTAAAAATGTAAAATTGCTGATTTTTTTTCATGTGCTGCCTTCCCATCTGCCAAATCATTAGTACATTCTGTTCCACATTTTAGAACATTTTCATTAGTTGTTTCCCATAAAACTTTACTTAATGAAAATATAAGTTTATGTTTCTAAGTCCTTAAAGATACTCCGAATATTAAAGTATAGCAGTGCACTTAGGGATACGTTGTATCTCTCAAGGTCCCTCACCTAATTTTAACAGTATACCTACCAATATTCATGAACTTAATTTGTAGGAAGAGAAATGAATGCAGGGTAAGCAGTTCATGTGTCAATTTTCATTAGTAGTTTATATTTAATTAATTGAAATTACATTTATGATGCCACCCCTATGGCCCTGGTCGCGACGCCACACAAAGGAACCAGGTGTGACATGGATTAGAAGTATAAGCTTGCAGGAGGCGGGCTGACCTTAAGTGCAGGGTAGCCCCGAGCCTCCTTTGCAACAGTTATTTATTAAGGTTGTACACAACAGGTGTATAGAGTTAAGAGTGGAGAGTTAGGTAATTACATACCAGCTGCATGTGTAAGGATTGCCACGTGCTCTTTCCTCACATGATCTTTCCTCAGGTGTTCTTTCCCACAACCCCCAAGAAGAAGTACCAAGCATCAATGTTTAGCACATGCTTACTAACAGGTGACCGATCTTATCTCATTCCAGAACACTGAGTACTTGGGGAATTGCTCTTAAGTCACAAAACATCTCTAGACTTGCCAGGAGACTGTCCTGTTCTCGGCGTTTCCTTTTAATGTCATAAAAGTCAGTAACTGTCCTTGCAAGTGTGGTGTCCATTCCTCTACACATTTCATCATGAAAATAAAAAAGTCACAGGTAATTAATATATATTGATAATTATATGTGTAAAGAAACTTGAAAACATTATATTATTAAATACCAATTTCCATTTCCAGGTGAAGAAAATTAAGTTTGGATTAAGAGATGACAAAATTCATTTTGTATTTTTGTTGGTTTCCTGGTTGTTTATTTTTATTTTTTTATTTTTACATATACATTTGTTAATTAGGTTTCCACTTTTTGCCTTCACAGAATTTAAAAAGGCTTAAAATTCAATAACAATAACAATATATAAGATAAGGACTAGAAACAAAAACCACATAAAGGATGAACAAAGATAAATGCATTCAGAAAAGAAAACAGATGATCACTGCATCGAAATATTAAGTAATATTAGTAATAATAATGCCAAGTAAAATTTACATTGTCAAATAAGACATTATAGAGTGCTTTGGTTCTGAGGCTCATTATGAAGTCATCAGTTAACTTCTTATTTTTTTTCCAAAGTCTTAAAAAAATAGACAACTAATATTATATAAATAAAAGAAAAGGAGAGTTTCAAAAAAAACAGATCATGCCAAATCTTATAGACAATGGAAAAAGAAGAAATATTTCAAAATCATTCTACTTGATCTGGATACACTTGATATTGAAATTGGAGAATATATATTGTTATAAGGGGAAATCACAAACATATTTCACTTATAAGTGAGGATGCAATATCCTTTTCTTTTTCTTAATAGGCTTTTGAGTAGCTTTAGAGTTGCAGAAAAGAAATCAAACATAATACAATGTTCTCATATTCACATATATACTTATATATATAGTATCTTACATCACTATAACATCACAATTAATAATCTAGTATCTCAACATTATGATTAACTCAATCCATAGTTTATTCACACTTTTTTCTTGATGTAGGATTCCATTCAGATTACCACATTGTACTTAGTTATCATGTTTCCTTGGGGCTACTCTGGGCTATCATCGTCTCTCAGACTTTCCTTGCTTTTAATTACTGAAAGTTTTGAGGAATACTGATAAGATATTTTGTAAAACATTGCTCAATTTAGTTTTGTCTGATTTGTTTCTCAACTAAACTTGAGTTATGTCTTTTGAGGAAGAATACCAAGAGTTAAAGTACCATTTTTATCACAGCAATCGAGCCTGCCTACAGGGTTCATGCTGACCCTTATCACTTGTCTGAGATAGTGTTTATAAGGTTCCTTCACTATAAAGTCATATTATTTTTCATGCTGTAATCTCTGGAAGTTGCTATGCCCAAGTCATAGTGCATAGTGGTAAATTATGCTCTACCCACTTAAGGTATAGTATCCAAACAAATTATTTGACATTCTTATGCATAGGAGATTTGTCTATTCTTCCCCATTGATTTATTTATTCAATCAGTTATTGTAGGAGACTGAGCACCACGCTTATAGGAACTGTCACCGGTTCTTGAGGGAGGCTCTGGGAAGGGGACAATTACCAGGCCAGCAAGGAGTGTTTTGCAGCCTGGAGACAAGCCCTCCAGCAACTGTGTGCTCTAACAAGATAAGATGGGTACCACGTTAATCAGTTTGATGAAAATATTTCAAACTGTTCAAAAAAAATAAATAAATGAAACTAACTTCTTTATAAGAACAAAAAAAGGATAAAATGGGCAGTTGCAGGTGTTGGACTTTGAACATTGTGGCGCATCAGGGTGGGGGTCAGAACCGATGGGGAAGGAGCACGTAGTGATCCTTGTACGTGAGGTCCCCCACACCTGCTGTATATCGTTTCAATAAGAGGCCGCCATGCCCGGGCTCCCCTGCACCTTTGGGGAGCCTCCTTGCAAGCTTGCACTTTCAATCCGTGTACCAGCTGTGTCCTGCGCAGGGCATGGTGCTGACGACTCATAGCGGAACCAACAATTACTACTAGGGTAGCCTCATGGTTGTTTATTTTATACTTTTGGTTATAAATCAATACCTCTTTGTTCCTTTTGATGATCAAATTGTTCCAGTGTGATCCCTTAAATGCTCTGTTAATTTATTCCTGTGTCTCCTTAACACATCCCCAGCAGTGTGTCAGTGTGTGTAGCATTTTCTCTTTCGCTGGTGTTACAAGGTGCTTGGGATCATGTTGTATACTTTCTGCCCCAGACCTAGAATCATTCACTTCTCCAAGATCTCTCGTTTCGTTTAGTGAAGAAGGCTTTTTAAAATCCACATGATTGTGCTGGATATACTTGGTAGTCTTGGGGTAAAATACACCTAGGCTCTCTCTGCTGACTGAGCATGAGTAAACCATATAGATGCATACTAACGTGTAAATATTAAATGGTAATTAAAATACTATAATGTTAATTTATAATTATAATTTTAACATTATTAACAAGTTTAGCAATTTACAAAATTACTTAGGTCAGAAACTAAGGCATCCACCTTCCATAGTAAGACTATTTTACATATTTAAAATGTAGAGTCTTTGTAATATGTGTTCTTTTCTTGTTATTCAATTTTGAGTTCCATGAACTTCTAAATAAAATTTTAAAATTCATTTAAAGTTCATTCTATTCTCTGTAAAATTATATGGGCTTTGACACAGGCATAAGGATAGGCATTCACCTTTATGGTAGGATACAGATGAGTTTTTGTAACCTGAAAAATTCTCTGCACTTGAACTTTCTTCCACAGAAGCCTTTCTCTCCCACAAACGCCTGTCAACCACTGACCTGTTTACTAGTTAAATAGTACTGCCTCTTATAGATTGTCATATAAGTGGAATCTTATTGAATAAATCTTTCTCATGCTAGTTTCTTTTACTTAGAAATTTATATTTAAAATTCATTTATGTCTTTACATGTCTTATTACACCATGAATTAATTCATATCTCCGTGTGAATTAAATCACAGCTTCATTTGTGCTGCCACTGGATATTTCATAATATTTCCCTGTGTAGATATACCACAGTTTGTTTACTCATTCACCTATTGAAAAACATCTAGATCGCTTGTATATTGGACAGTTATGGATAGAGCTGTACTAAACATTCCCATGGAGCTTTTTTATTTGTATGTTGACATAAGTTTTCAATTGAGCTGGGTATGTAGGAGCGTGTTTGCTAGATTATATGATAAGACTATATTTAACTTTGCAATACACTGTCAGATTGTCTTTCCATGTGGCTGTACAATTTTACATTCCCTTCAGCAATGACAGAGTTCTTGTTGCTTCATATCTGCACTTGGTACTGTCCGGCTTTGTATATTAACCATTTTAATAGTGATCTAGTAGTATCACATTGTTGCTTTAATTTGCAATTTCATAATAACAAATGTTGCTATCACTTTATGTGCTTACTTACCACATGTATATTTTCTTTGCTAAGGAGTCTATCCAGAACATTTGCAATATTTTTTTTTGGGGGGGGAGGTTGTTTATTTATCCTTTGTTCAGATTGAAATGTTCTTTGTATCTTTGAGATACAAGTCTTTATCAGATATGTTTTGCAAATATTTTCTCCTTGTCAGTAGCCCATTGACAGCCTCTTCTCAGTGTCATTCACAGAGTAAAAGGTTTAACGTTAGTACCATTTGAATATTTTGATATTTAATATTACTTATAAATTTAATATTGAAAGTAATACATTTAAAAAGGTCAACTTAATGATATTTCAAAGTTTAACTTAACATGTATTTTCCTGTGTCATGCCATTAGTGTTATCTATAGAAACCTACTGCCAGGCTGAAGTCATCAAAGTCTACTCTTATGTCTTCACAGAAAGTTTTATAGTTTTTCATATTGAGATAGATGATCCATTTTGAATGAGTGCATGTGAAAAGCATAATGTTTGTGTCCAAGTTAAGTTTTGGTTTTTAATGGACTTTTTGCTTTGCCAAAACAATCCGTGGAGTATATTTGCATGGGTCTAGTTATGGAATCCATGTTTTGTTCCTTTGATCCACGTGTGTATTATTTTGCCAATGTCACATTTTCTGATTAGTTTTATGGTAAATATAAAAAATGGTGCAATGAGAATCCTCCAACTTTATTCTTTTTCTTCTTGATTATGTTGTCTATGATAGGTATTTTTACTTTCCACATAATCTTTATAATTAGTCTGTCAATATCTACAAAATATCTTGGTAGGATTTGATGGGGATTATGTTGAAACTACAGATCAAGTTGGGGAGAACTTACATCTACACAGTGCTTAATCTTCCAATCCATGAATATGGAATATCCTTCCATATATTTAGACTTTCTTTGATTTCCTTTATCACTGATTCCTAGATTTTTACATATTAATCCTATACATATTTTAAAATTTCAAATTCTAGTAGTTCATTACTGGTATCAAGAAAAGAAATTTACCATATTGGCCTTGAATTCTGCCACATTGAACATTGTTACATTCAGTTATTAGAGTGAAGAGTTTCTTGTAAATTCTTTGGGTATATATGTGTGTGTGCATGCGTGTGTGTGTATATATATTCATTTTATTTATATGTTTATATAAATTTTATACATTATTAGGAAAGAACAAATAGGGACAGAACACACACAAACACATATATATGTATATATTTGTATATATTCATTCTTTAAAAATAATTCTTTCTATATATATAAATAAATAAAATGAATATATATATATATACACACACATGCACACACACACACATATATACCCCAAAAATTTACAAGAAACTCTTCAAGAATTCTTTAACAAGAATTCTATTTAAAGAATGAATATATATGTATATATGTGTTTGTGTATATTCATTCAATTAAAAACACAATTTATTTGTTCTTTCCCAGTCTGTTTGCATTTTTTAATGTTTGTCTTATTACTTTAGTTTGGATTTTCAATACAATTCAATAATGTTTGTGTCCAAGTTAAGTACTACAATATTATGGCATGTAATCTTAGGGAAAAAGTACCCGGTCTCTCACCATCAAGTATGATACTAGCTGCAAGTTTTTACAGATACTATTTACTAAGTTGAGGAAAGGTCCTCTAACTTTACTGATACTTTTTATCATAAATATGTGATAGATTTTGATGCTTTTTTTCTGTATTAATTTATATGGTCATATGATTTTTCTTCTTCAGTATGCTGATATAATGGATTACATTGAGTAATTTTTGAACGTTTAATCTAGCATGTTCAGCTTGGCATTCCTGAAGTAAATCTAAATTGGTGTGTGTATGATTCTTTTTATACATCGTTTCATATAATTTGCTGATATTAAATATTTTATAGTTGATTTTTACATTTGGTTCATGAGAGATATTAGTCTATAAATTTCCTTTCTTGTAAGTCTTTATCTGATTTTGCCTTTAGGATATTGATGATTTCATAGAACGTGTTATGAAGTATTCCAACTCTTTGAAATTTTCTGGAAAAGATTATGGAGAAACATTATTAGTATTCCTTTAAATGCATTGTAGAAGCTAGGTAAAATCCTTTGGTTTGTTACCTTGTTCATTGGAAAGTTTGTTGAAAAGCTTTCCATTATTTATTCAATGTATTTAATAGGTTTAGTGATATTCAGGATATTTATAAAATTATATATACATATATATATATACACATATATTTATTTATTTATTTGTATAAACTTTTGTACCTTGTATCTTTCCAAGAGTTTCTCTACTTCCTCTAAGTTATCAAACTTGCAGGCACAGAATTGTGCAGAGTATTCTTTTCTCAATATTTTAGTGCCCAATGAGTAGTTGTAACCCCTCTTTAATGCCAGTCCTGATATTGGTAACATGTGCTTTCTGTCTTTTTACTATGACAGATTAGGTAGAGCTTTTCATTGATTTTTTTCAAAGAACCAACATTTAATTTCATTGATTTTCTCTATTGTTTTCACATTTATTGATTTAATTATATTTGTTTCTTTTCTTCTCTTTGCTTTAGGCTCAAATTGTTCTTCTTACTTGACTTTCCTAAGGTGGAAGTTTTTATTAGAGCTTTAGATCTTCTTCTCTGATATATACATTTAGTACCATAATCTTTTCTCTAACAATTTCTATCATTGCATCCCCTGATTTTCTCAAAGTATTCTTTCAATTTTATTGGTTTCAAAATATTCTTGAATTTATTGCTAGACTGATCATTGACATTCTGTGCTATTTAGAAGAGCAGCACTGTTTGCATTCTAGATGTTCTACCATTGACTTCTCATTTAATTTCATTGTAGACTGAGAAGATGGTTTATGTAATTACTGTTCTTTTCGATTTCAAGGTGTGTTTTATGACCCAGAATGTAATGAATTATTCATTTTAGTTTGAGAAAAATGTGTACTGTGATGTGTTCAATTGAAATATTCTATAATTAATAATCAGATCAAACTGATGTATTTTGGGGGTCATTACATCCTCACTGATTTGTCCCTGCCTTATTTATAAAAGCAGAGGACAATTAAAGTCTCCAGCTATCATAGTGGATCTGTCTATTTTCCTTTCATCCTGTCAATTTTGACTCTCTGGGTTAAGTGGGATTTTTTATGAGTGTTACAGCTTCCTTGGAAAGTATTTTTCTTTACCCTTGATGAGGTTTCTAGTCCTGAAATCTTCTTTGTCTGAAATGAATAATTGGTTATTACAGTTTTCTTTTCATTTGTGTCAGCATCATACATTTTTCTTCTGTCAGAGTAGATTTTGTTAGATGTGGCTACTTGTAGATAATATATAGGTTGGTCTTGGTTTCTTGTAATGATTCCAGAAATCCATGTCTATAGGTATATTTGAACCATTCACAATTAAGTGAGTGTTGATATTTTTGGATTTGTGTCTACCATATTTGTAACTGTTTTTTTGCATTTTTCTTTTCCATTTTATATAACTTATTTTGATTTTATATTTATTATTCCATTTTATCTTTTCTTGGTGTATCATATACATATTTTTTGAAGAAATAGAGATATATCTAGATGTTATAATATACATTTTTAACTAATTGAAATTTATCTTTAAATAACATAATATTCTCAATTGGTTTTCTCTTATCCCTGGTAATACTACTGTCATTTGTAATGCTTATGCATAGATTATATTTATCCCAAATATTATTATTAGAATCACTTTTACAAACATTTTTCAGGTAGCCCAAGGATCATATGTGGATTATGTGGGGATGTTTCTGCTTATCCATGGTGGAAATATCATAAAAATTATACACCAACCTCTTTTTTTTCTCACCAGCTGTCATTAGTATTTTTATATTTATTTAACTTGTGGCTCACGACAACTCTTCTTCCGATGTTCAGCAGAGAAGAAAAAAGTTCAAAAGGTTGGACACCTCTGCCCCATTTATTCTTTTGTTAGTCCTTTTCCTTTAATTAGGTAGATAACATTTTTAAACTATAACATTTTTCTTCTTCCCCAAAAATTGCTTTGAACATTTTTTTAGGCCATATTTACTGATGGTGGATTTTTTCATTTCTTTTCTTTCTGTCTTTTTTTTTTTTTTTGTAAGAATGTTTTACTCATTCATACCAAAGGGAACTTTTTCTGAATATGGAATTCTAGATTGATGTTTAGTGATTTTTATAGTTATCTGTTTTGAGATTTGGAGGCAGGTTTTATGGTATTTAAGTAGTTATCCTACTGTATGTTCCCTGGCCATCATGGAGTCTCTGGTTGGGCACCTACTATTAATTTTGAAAAGCCCTCATCATTATTACTTACATTATTCCTTCTGCTCCTTTTTTTTTTTTCCTCTCCTGGCAGTCTGAATATGCATATGTTACATTTTTTATATTTGACTCACACTTCTTGGATGTTCTATTCTTTTTTTTTTTTTCTTTTCTTTCATTTTTCAGTCTTTTACTCTGCATTTCTGAGTGGGAAGTTTCATGATCAAGTTTTAGACTTGCTCATTCTTTCCTTGCTTATAATCTTCAGCACACTTTCTCCAAGGTAGCTACCTCCCTCCTACTCTATCCATGTCCCAGCTATAGCCCTCCCAATCTATTTCCCTGAAGCTATGACCCAAGTCGAGATTTTTGTTGTTGTAGTAATTTTTTCTGAGACAGGATAGTGGGGACTGAGGTGGAAAAATTGCCCTTCTCCTGTCTAGGGTCCCAGTCTTACCAAGTCTTCAAGGGAAGAATACATCTTTTAATGGAGAAGCCTCAGGCTAATTCCCCAGTGATTATGCTGCCAGAGTCCTGAAGCTGTCTGTTTTATTTTTCTCTATTAAAATCTGATGAGATTCCAGGAGAAATACATCGGTCATTATGAAAGTTTTGAAATACACAAAGGTCAAGAACCCTAAAAACCACACAGGTAGAAACAAATGAAACTGTCCCAGCAGCACTGATCTGTCAAGCAAGTTGAAATACATGGGTGAAGCAGAAAGGACACTGTCGGTAGTGTTTCTTAGAAGTTAAATAATTGACCATAGCACAGTCTGTATCAAAATGTGCACAGTGACCTTTGTATGTGAAGATTTAGAATCCCACTAAGATTGTAACCTCCAAGGAGTTTCCCAACCTTATGTTTGTACAAACTCGGCCTCCAGGCTCCTCAAATTTAACTCATATGTTCTGCTCAGCAGTTGATGGCTCCACTGGCTTCTGTTCCAGTTGAGTAGGTCTTGGCTGTGTCTCTGGATACAGGGTCTTTCTAGATTTCAGAGTAGGCATTTTCCCATATCTCAGTTTCTAAAAAATATATAAAAATTCATTCATTTCCCAGTTGCTCTGGCTCTTTCTTATTTGTGTTTGAGTAATGAATTTTATGTCGTGGATGTTTTGAAGCTGAAAAAAAGTAATGCAACTCAATTAGTTTTTACTTCCTCCTGTTAAAATTAGCATTTTCTGGAGCTTGCTTCTCTCAATATTGTCCTTAGAGTTGTGATTCACTCTAGGTTTTGCATTTTCTTACATAATTATTCAGTTCTTTTACATTCTTTAAAAGGATTTTCTCAAAATTCTATCTTTTCCAAAGCATACACTTTCTAAAACTCGGTATCCAGTTTCGACTCCTTCCAGCCAAGATATGCAGGAAATCATCCCTAGTCCCTAAGTTCCTTTCCTGTTGAAATTTCTTTTTTCTTCCTTCCTTCCTTCCTTCCTTCCTTTTTTCTTTCTTCTTCTTCTTTTTTTTTTTTTTTCGCTGCTTGGAAATCTTATCCTTCCAGTGATCAAATGATTATTGTTATTATTATTATTATTTTTGTAGTCCTCAGTAGAGTGCCGTCGCGTCACACTGCTCATAGCAACCTAACTCCTGGGCTTAGGAGATTCTCTTGCCTCAGACTCCCTAGTAGCTGGGACTACAGGCAGTACTCAATTTATGCAAGTCATTTATTAAATTGGAATTCAATTTGCTCAATAAGTTTACAGTTGTGTGTAGACCTGTGTGTAATGTGCCTTCATAGATACATACACACAGTATGGCTTTTAAGCAATACAATGATGAGTATTCACATTTCATTATTTTACTATGTAAATTCTACTTCCTAAACTCTAGATATGCACAATCATAATAAGAAATTACTTAATTTGGCTAAAAGACAAAATGAGTGGAATTTTAGTCTATAAATCTCTTAAAGAATAAGATTACTACTTGAGACAATTACCTTCATGTAATTTAAAAAATATTATTTTTATATAAATTCTAAAAAGGATTGTTTTTTACTTATTTTTATAAATGTTAATTATAACAGTTGCATATATATGGGGTACAAATGAGGTTTTCATACAGTCACACAATGTATAATAATCATATCTAGGTGACTGAGAAAACTTCAACTCAAGCATTTGTTATTTCTATATGTTAAGAACATTTCAATTTCACTCTTATTTATTTTAAAATATATGATAGCTTATCATCGACTATAGTATTAAGTAAAATTAATAAGCTAAGTAAGAAAGACAAATTTTTCCTATTCTCACTCACATATGGAAGCTAAAAATAAGATCAGTTGATCTAGTAGATGACTAGCATAGGCAGGAAATTATAGCAGGGAGGGAGAAATAAAGTGTGTGTGAGGTTAACAGGCGCAGAAATTATCGTCAGATAGAGTGAACAAGACCTTACACTTGACAGCGCAACAGGGAGTCTATTTGATTTTTATATAAAAAATTTTTATGATGACTTTTACAGATCCTAATCTATGAACTATGAAAAAAGAACTGATAATAATTTTGCTGTTTCTTCATGTTTTATGTTCTTTAATCTTCAACATTTCTTCAGTGTTTCTTCTTCTTTACTTCCATGTTAGTGAGAAATACATCTCCACCCCTTGTCTCACTTAATATGTTCATATATTATTTGTGAGTAGGAACTATTCCCATTTCAATGTTCATGTACACCAACCTGTGTGGAAAACCGAGTTAAATGACCTGCTTATTTCAGTTATTTCTATTTCTTTCTTTTTCTTTTTTGTCTTTCTTTCTTTAGGCTTTTTTTTTTTTTTTTTTTTTTTTGAGACAGAGTCTCACTTGTCGCCCTTGGGAGAGTGCCCTGGTGTCATGGCTGACAGCAACCTTAAACTCTTGGGCTCAAGTGATTCTCTTGCCTCAGCCTCCCAAGTAGCTGGGATTATAGGTGCCCGCCATAATGCCCGGTTATTTTTAAAGATGGGGGTGTTGCTGTGGCTCAGGTTGGTCTCAAACTCGTGAGGTCAGGCTATCCACCTGCCTCAGCCTCCCAGAGTGCTTAGGATTACAGGCGTGAGTCACCAGGTCTGACTCCAATTATTTCTTCCTTGGGGTGTTTCCAGCAGCAGAACAGATGACTCACTTTGCTCTTAGCCAATGCCCCAGAAATCTATCTGGAATGTAAATTAATGAGCTAATCAAAATTAAAGTTTTTAATAAGAAAATTTGTACCACAGTTATTTCCTTCTTTCAAACACTGAAGATGATTGGCATCTCTAGTCACACTATTTCAGTATTTCAGATGGATGTAGTTGCTATGGTTTACTGCTAATACGTGCAGGCTTTCTAAATGTATGACTTCTGCGATGTACAGAGGGAACATTTATTTCTGCCCAAAATTTTTTCAAAATGTTTTCCTTTAAGTTACCATTTGAATTTCATATTTTAAAATAAGTTTAAGCTGCAATTTTAATATATCAATCTATTTTAACAGATGTTGTTACATGACAATAAATGACTAAAGATAAGCAAATAACATGGTTTCTTAAATAGTCTTTATTTTACTAATTTTAAACTTATTTTGGTAAAACCAAAAATACAAGACCTGCTTTCACCTTTAGCACTTATTATTATCTATTTAAATACATAGGCATCATTAAAACTAAGCAACAGATGGGCAGCCTATGGAAACATTTTGAGCTCTGGAACCTAGTAAGTCTCTCTAGTGCCAAGTTATTGGCATCTAAATCATGTCAAGACAGTTAAATTCAGCTTGCTGTTAAACATCAAATGGTTATTTATTTATAGTTTTGCTGCCTATTATTCTACACCTAACAGAATGAGTAGTCATTCAAAATCATTGGTCTTCATGCAAAACCAATTTGCATCTTAATTTTGAAGAATTTGCAATTGCATAACTTAGAATTAAAAAATACATGATAAATGAATGTTCTGAAAAAAGAGAATGGGTACTATTGTGATAACATATTGAAAAAAGAGATTGAATTGAAGTAAGAGTTATGCACGTGTTCAAGTATCTTTGCTTTAATAGGAGAGAGAATGCGGGAGCAAAGAGATGCTAAGCATTGCTCCACATTTAGTCAATTAAATATAAGCAGAGTCTGATTCTCAGATGTCCTTAACCGTCATATAATTTTCTGCTATATCTTGTCACGTCCACGTATAAAAACAGATTATTAACTCCTACCTTGTAGACAGAGTAAATTTTAAAATTGTCAATTGCCTATGTTTGCATTAAATCTTCCCAATTGCAAATATAAAGGACTATTCGGAAGGTAATTATTTTTGCAGATCTCCCCAGCAATTAAAGAAATATTATTAACTCCTTTTTATTTGTTCTGTGTTTTATATTAAGCCTTTTTCTAATTGATAAATATTTACAATGAAAATTATATATGCACCATTATGCACTGTGACTTGACATTAATTGGAATCCTTTTTCAAGACAAAAGAAGCAAGAGGTATTTATTTGCCTCCTACCTTAAGAAAATCAGTCTGACTCACTGAGACTTTGCACAACCAGGTAGAGAGACAAATGTGCAGAATTTGAAGCAATGAACAATATGGAGTGCAACTTCACAGATTTTATCTTTTACCTGCACTAACGTAGCTCCTCTCTTGCTATAATTTTTCAGATGGTATATTTTTTAAAGCAGTCACTTAGTTACTTTGCCTTCATAGGATAGTCAGTGCGACTGATAATTATTTCTGTAGTGAACCATCAGAATCTGTCAAAAGCATTCTATAGTGCAGAGTAAGAACCTCTCATCACTTTATAGCTCCAATTGTAGGGCACAAACCCTGACACTTAGTCCCAGGCCATAGTATTGGATGGCTGCCTTTATACCTGGTAGAGACCAGTGTTGTACTACTTACTCTGACAGTCACCATCTGTGTGATTTAATACATACCATTTAAATTATTTGAATGTCAGCTTTATTATTCATAAACTGATCCTCAAATATATTGAAAGCCTCATGCTTTACTATTTTATCAGCTTTCATTTCAATTTGTAGACATGGAGAAATTATTCCATTCATCATCAAAACTACATGCCACTTGACATTTCTAAAATTTGTGGACAAGATTTTGTCTTTGATAAATGAAACTACAAAATATTGTCATTATTTATAGAGATGAAAGGGCATTAACTACAGATCCAGACTTGCAGAAGTTACTAGAGGCCAAATACCGGAGAAAGATTTTATTTTTTTTAATATGAGAAATAAGGGCTTTATTAAAATTTTATCTAAATTTTTGACAAATATAAATATCCTGTCTACAAATGCAGGGAATTTAATTGTAGGCAAATAGAAAGAGCAGAAAAACTATATGCTTTCAGATTTTATTCCTTTAAATTTGGCCTTGATATATTTATTATAATTTGGTTGTATGATTTAGTCCCTCAAAATGAATGAAGATAATGGACTTCACATCCATCAGATAGTAAAATACCATTAACGTGTAGGAAAATTTAAATTTTTATAAAATGCTTTCCTTGCTTTTGTTGTTGCTCAAATATTTCTTCTCAAATGTTGACCTTTGTTTTTCTTTGATTTTGTTTTCAAGGGCCACATTGGCTCTAGCTAGTTCTAGCTTGTCTTTTTTTTTTTTTTCTTATTAAATCATAGCTGTGTACATTAATGCAATCATGGTGTGCAATGTGATGGTTTCATATACAATCTGAAATATTTTCATCAAACTGGTTAACATAGCCTTCATGGCATTTTCTTAGTTATTGTGTTAAGACATTTGTATTCTACATTTAGTAAGTTTACCCTGTACCCTTCTAAGATGCACCATAGGTGTGATCCCACCAATTTCCCTCCCTGCACCCTTCTTCCCCCCTTGCCTCCCCCCCTTTCCCCTTTCCCATATTCTTGTGCTATAATTGGGTTGCATAGTTTCATAGTAGGGTTGAGTACATTGGACACTTTTTCTTCCATTCTTGAGATACTTTGCTAAGAAGAATATGTTCCAGCTCGATCCATGTAAACATGAAAGAGGTAAAGTCTCCATCTTTCTTAAGACTGCATAATATTCCATGGTGTACATATACCACAATTTATTAATCCATTCGTGGGTCGATGGGCACTTGGGCTTCTTCCATGACTTAGCGATTATGAATTGGGCTGCAATAAACATTCTGGTACAAATATCATTGTTATAATGTGATTTTTTTGTCTTCTGGGTATATACCTAGTAGAGGAATTGTAGGATTGAATGGCAGGTTTTTTGCTATGCACATAACACTAATTATCATGCTGGTTTCATATTTTTTGAGAACCTATCAAAGTCAATGGGAATATGATATATATTAGTGTCAACCAAGGGATTCATATCAATTTTTTGATAACTCCAGTTGCAGTTAAAAAGCATAGATTTTAAATTTCTTAGACTGAAATTCCATATCTGTTTTGCTGGCCAAAAACAATACCTCAATTTTTTATCTATGAAATGGTACTAATAGCAATATCTACTGTACTCTTTGTTGTACTAAATAAATTAAAATATATAGATTTGGCAACATAACCTCAAAAAGTGCACTCTATCATTATTGTAATAAAAAAAAATCTGTGAATTATCCTTTGGTGAGTGCTTAAAGACTTAAAAAACTGAATTAGGAATAAGAAGTGGCGAAGTTACTTCAATAGAATAGTGTAAATATATTTAAAAGTACTATTCGTTAGAATTTCCTGATATTCTTGGGTCCAAATTTTTATGCTGGAATATATCATCCTGCATTGTATATATTACAGAAACTCAAAGATAAATAATAGCTTGTCATGAGGATCCATGGTAAAGACCTTTAACAAAAACCTTGTTTAATTGGGGCTATATCATTTCCTGCTGTGGCTGGGGAACTGCCTTAAGCCTACGAAACTTATAGATGTAGAAATAAATGACATACAGGTATCAATAAACAAGAAAAGAAGTTTGCCACACGTGTAATAATCAGTAAAATGATTCTACAAGAAGAACTCAGGTTTGGTCTGGCACAAAGCAAGAAGCAAGAAGGGTGGAGAGTGATTGGACTAGGGCTAGTGGGATAAATATTGACATTAATAAATAGTAATATAAAATTGAAAAAGGCAAAGAATTGATGTTAAATTTTTTAAACCTTATATTTGTGAAGCTGTTACAAAAATCTTTAGTTATCAGATTTACTCAAGTCTCCGTAGTCATTTAAATGTCTAAAAAGCCCAACATCTATGGGAGCAATCATCTAATGGTTGAATAAGCAAAACCCTATTATGTTTGAAGGAACACATAAAATTCCTGCAGGAAATAAAAATCTGATAGGGAATACAAAATTATATATTACAACATAAATACATTTCTAAAAACTTAGACATGAAAAATATCCCTACAGGCATGACATGCAAAAAAAGAAAAGATATCTTTGTACTTAGTATTTAAAGAAATGAGAGCTAACAAGATTAAAGTAGAGTGATAAACAAGAGTAGTGTAAATGCCATTCCTGTTCTAGGCCTTCAAATTTTGAAGCCCTAATTTCTATAGTTGGTTAAATGTTGATATGCAGTTTGCGATTTGTAAAATCTACTATTGTATGTATTTTTAATTAGGCATTATTTTTATTAGTGTTCATATCCTGAACTTGAATCTGTGGATTCACACTTCCCTTTACTATTCACGTAATGAAACCTCTTAAAATTTAGCTTTTGTGTTAAATGAATACAGTTTCTGTTATTTCAGCCTTGAAATAATACCCACAGATATCTGACCATAAGTTTACTTAAATTGCCATTCATTTAATAGCTACCAACCTCACTATTATCTTCTCTCTTCACTTTAAAATCCAAGCAAATAAATTTATCAAAGTGTAGGTAAGGTTTGAAGTATGACATTTTACATCAAATAAATAAAGAAGATATTATTATACTTAATGGTGTTTTCTTAGACTTTTTAAATATTTAGGTTATTAATAATCATAATTATTTTTTCTTCCTTCCTTCCTTCCTTCCTTCCTTCCTTCCGGCCCCCCCCGCCCGCCGGCGCCCCCCGCGCCGGCCGCCCCCCGCCGGTTGTGGGTGGTGTGGGTTGTGTG
>CAUYRH010028904.1:0-14392 GCA_963574655.1 Perodicticus potto | reverse complement strand
TCTCTTCCCCTCCCTCTCTACTTTTCCCATATTCTTGGGCTATAATTGGTTTCATAGGAGAGCTGAGTACATTGGATACTTTTTCTTCCATTCTTGAGACACAATGCTAATAAGAATATGTTCTAGCTCCATCCATGTAAACATGAAAGAGGTAAAGTCTCCATCTTTCTTTAAGGCTACATAATATTCTATGGTGTACATATGCCACAATTTATTAATCTATTCGTGGGTCAATGGGCACTTGGGCTTCTTCCATGATTTAGCAATTATGAATTGGGCTGCAGTCAACATTCTGGTGCGAATATCTTTGTTATAAAGTGATTTTTGGTCTTCTGGATATATACCTAGTATAGGAATTGTAGAATTGAATGGCAGGTCTATTTTTAGATCCCTAAGTGTTCTCCAAACATCTTTCCAAAAGGAGCATATTGGTTTGCATTCCCAACAGCAATGTAGAAGTGTTCCCTTTTTGCCACATCCACACCAACACCTCTGGTTTTGTGAGTTTGTGATGTGGGCTAATCTTACTGGAGTTAGATGATATCTCAAAGTAGTTTTGATTTGCATTTCTCTGATGATTAAGGATAATGAGCATTTTTTCATATGTCTGTAGACTGTGCACCCGTCTTCTTCAGAGAAGTTTCTCTTCAAGTCCCTTGCCCACCCTGAGATGGGATCACTTGTTCTTTTCTTACTAATATGTTTGAGTTCTCTGTGGATTCTAGTTATTAAACCTTTCATGGAGGAATAACCTGAAAATATCTTCTCCCATCCTGAGGGCTCTCTGCTCACTTTACTTACTGTGTTCTTAGCTGTGCAGAAGCTTTTTAGTTTGATCAGGTCCCAGTACTATATTTAACTCCATTCAATACGATATTGGCTGTAAGTTTACTGTAGATGGCCTCTATCAGTTTAAGAAATGTCCCTTCTATACCCATTTCTTAAGTGTTCTGATCATGAAGGGATGCTGGATATTATCAAAAGTTTTTTCTGCATCAGTTGAGAGAACCATATGGACTTGTTTTTTAGATTTGTTTATGTGATGAATTATATTTACAGATTTACATATATTGAACCAGTCTTGAGACCCTGGGATAAAACCCACTTGGTCACAGTGTATAATTTGTTTGATGTGTTGCTGGATTTAGGATGAGGAATCTTCAGGGTAGTAGCGTGAGTCATGGACAAAAGAACCAGCATCAAGGGAAGCTATTGGAAATGCTAAAATGCACAGAAGTGAAATGCTAGGTTTTCACTTCTGAAATGAAAGTAATTGGCTAACCTAACCAGGAAAAAAAGAGTAAAATCTCTAATTTCATCAATCAGAAATTCTATTCAAGAAATTCTATTCTCAGAAATCTGAAAATCTGAAGGAAATAGACCAATATGTGGAAGCACATCATCTTCCTAGACTTAGCCAGGATGAAGTGGACATTTTGATTCATTTTGATGTCCACTTTTTCACTTCTGAAATGAAAAATAATCAACAAGATCCTGGTTGCTAGGATCTTGTTGATTATTTTTGCATCAATATTCATTAGTGATATTGGTCTATAATTTTCTTTTCTTGTTGGGTCTTTACCTGGTTTGGGGATCAAGGTGATGTTTGCTTCATAGAATGTGTTGGATAGTATTCCTTCTCTTTCTATATTTTGAAAAAGGTTGAGTAATACAGTGACTAGTTTCGCTTTAAAGGTTTGGTAGAATTCTGATGTAAAGACATCTGGTCCTGGGCTTTTCTTTTTAGGGAGACTTTGTATAGTTGATGCTATTTTAGAACTTGATATAGACCTGTTCAAAATGTCCACTTCATCCTGGCTAAGTCTAGGAAGATGGCATGCTTCCACATATTGGTCTATTTCCTTCAGATTTTCAGATTTCTGAGAATAGAATTTCTTGAATAGAATTTCTGATTGATGAAATTAGAGATTTTACTCTTTTTTTCCTGGTTAGGTTAGCCAAAGGTTTGTCTAGTTTATTGACCTTTTCACAAAACCAACTTTTTGATTTATTGATCTGTTGTATAATCCTTTTCTTTAAAAATTTCATTCAATTCTGCTCTAATTTTGGTGATTTCTTTTCTTCTACTGGGTTTGGAGTTAGAATGTTCTTCCTTTTCCAGTTGCTTGAGATGTCTCATTGAGTTATTAACTTCCTCTCTTTCCATTCTCTTGAGGAAGGCTTGCAGTGCTATAAATTTCCCTCTTAGGACTGCCTTTGCAGTATCCCTGGGGTTCTGATAATTCATGTCTTCATTGTAGTTTTATTCCAAAAATTTTGTAATTTCCTTCTTAATCTCATCTATGATCCAGCTATTCTTCAGCATAAAGTTATTTAGTTTTCATGTTTGTGTATGAGTATGCAGATTCCTGTTGTTATTGATTTTAACTTCTGTTCCATGATGGTCCAAAAAGATGCAAGGAATAATTTCTATTCCTTTAAATTTGCCGAGGTTATACTTGTGACCTAATATGTGATCAATTTTGGAGTATGTTCCATGGGCTAATGAGAAGAATGAGTATTCAATTTTGTTAGGATGAAATGTTCTGTAGATGTCTGTTAGATGCAAATGTTGAATGGTTAAGTTTAAGTTTAAAATTTCTTTGCTTAGCTTCTTTTTGGAGGATCTATCCAACACTGCCAAAGGAGTGTTAAAATCTCTGACTATTATGGTGCTGGAGGAAATCAAGTTGCTCTTGTCAGAGTCTGTCTTATAAATTGAGGCTCACTCAGGTTGGGTGCATAAATGTTAATAAGTGAAATCTCCTCATGTTGAGTGTTACCCTTAACAAATATGAAGTGACCATCCTTATCTTTCCTTACTTTTGTTGGTTTAATGCCTATTGTATCTGTGAATAAAATTGCAACACCTGTTCTTTTCTGATTTCCATTTGTGTGAAATATAGATGAACATCCCTTCACCCTGAGTCTATATTTATCTATTAAGGTAAGATGATGAGATTCTTGTATTCAGCAGATATCTGGCCTGAGTTTTTGTATCCAATCAGCCAAGCTGTGCCTCTTCAGAGGGCAATTTAAGCCATTCACACTAATTAAGAATATTGTTAAGCCTGGTAGAATTTTGTGTATGGAGTTTTTTGAATGTCCAGTGGACATTTTTAATCCTTTTACCTCTGTGGAAGTTTGAATTTGATCAAAAGTTTCTGAGTGAGTTTCCTTTTGTGGTGGAGGATTGCACTGGTCATTATGGAGGATAGGTCTAAGAATACCCTAGAGTGCTAATTTAGTTATGGCAAATTTTTTCAACATGTGAATGTCATGAAAGTATTTAATTTCTCCTTAATAAATGAAACTCAGTTTCACTGGATACAGGATCCTAGGTTGAAATTTATTTTGTTTTAGGAGATTAAAAGTTGAAGCCACCCTCTTCTAGCTAGAAAAGTTTCAGCAGAGAGATCTGCAGTAATTCTAATGTACTTCTTGTAGGTTATGGTTTCTTTTGTCTGGCTGCTTGCAGAATTTTCTCCTTCATTTTAATATAGGTGAAGTTAATTACAACGTGTCTAGGAGATGTCTTATTTGGGTTGAGTTGTGCTGAGGTTCTGAAACTGTCTACTCTCTGAATTTCAGATTCTCTTATCATGTCTGGAAAGTTCTCATTCATTATCTCATGAACAAGAGCCTCTGTGCCTTTCAAAACCACCTCATTGCCTCCAGGAATTCCTATAAGGCCAATATTAGTTTTCTCTGAATTATCCCAGTGCTCTCTGAGAGAATGATCCAATTTTGCTCTCCATTCCTCTTCCTCTTCGAGCACTTGGGAGAGTTTAAAAGTTTTGTCTTCAATGTCAGAAATCCTTTCTTCTGCCTGCTCCAATCTGTTACTAAGGGATTCAACTGTATTTCTCAGATCTTTGAGGGCTAAAAATTCTTGTCTCAATGTGTCAAAATCTTTGGTGATTTTGTCTTTGAATTCATTGAATTCTTGAGACAACTTTTGAAATGCTTCTTGAATTTCTAATTCCAACTTTACTCCATTCTATTAATTTTATTTGCAATCCAGATTCTGAATTCAATTTCTGACATCTCACCCATTTGGTTATGAATGGGATCTTCAGTTGTGTCTGCCATGTCATTCCCTGGGGGAGTTGATCTACTCTGGTTATTCATGTTACCAGAGTTTTTCCGCTGATTCCGCCCCATGATTATTTTATACCATTTGGCTAGATGAGCAGATAAGGTGAAGTTGGGTTGGGGGGTTCTCCTGGAGTAGTTATTAACCAGCCCTTTTGCCCAAGAGCTGGGATTGGTGTCTGTACCTTTCCCGTAGAGCTTTGCAAAGGACTGGTACAGTGCTACGGTCTCAGAAATTGGGGACCTGCATGGTGTGGTGGGGTTAAGTGGCTTTATCTTGTTTTTAGCTAGTCTGTGTCCTGCCCTAGTGAATTAGTTACTCTGGGTTGAAGTCTCAGCTGTGGAGAAATAGCAGCATTTAAGTCACCCTGTCCCCCACAGGCAACAACTGGAAAATGAAAAATCAAACCTTCCCACAACCACACAGCCAGGGTACCACTTTGAATAGTCCTCAGGTGATTCGCCCAGTTCAAGAGGTCCACATCAATTGTCTCATTCAGCACTGGTCTTAGGTGGGAGAGTTCAAAAGGTCTCCAGCAACTAGATCACATGGCCTGCTATCAGCTCAAGTATGATTTGCTCTGGAGCTCTGTGAGGTCAGAAGCACCCACCCAGCAAATGAATTAGTCTGGGAAGTTTAATGCCTCCTTCCCTACCTTACACCTCTGTCACACCTAGTCACTGGAAACCCCACAGGGCTGTGACCCAGTTCCCTCCAATGAGCCAATGAGCCCCCTCCAAACTCCAGGGGTTTGCGCCTGCCTGAGACACAGGGATCTATATCTATGTCTCCTTGGCCAGGCTACCGCTTTCTGCTACTATCCTGCAGGGGGAGCTGAGGCCTGACAACCTCAGGTGCTTAATGGAGGCTAGGGCGTTTCACTCAGTTCCAGCCCTACCCCTGATTGATGTTGTTGACAGAACAGAACAATTGTGTGGAATTTGTTTCTGTGCTGGCTATATACCCCTGCACATCAGACAATGTCTGAGTTCACAGAAACTTCGACTCAGCTCTGATCTGTGCTGCTGCCTGGAACTGGAATATCTGTCTCAGCTGCAGTCTGTGTTGGGGCAGCATTGTTAGAGCCTACACTCAGCTTTCAGGTTCCCACCTGGTTTTGTCTCACTATGATCCCCTGAGGGCTGGGTGCATCTTAGAGTCACTAAAGCTGTCCTGGCTCAGCCCCACCCTGGGAGTACTCCATCTCTGCACATGTCTCCACAGTGCCAGGCCCAGGCAGGTACTGCCTCAGGCATGTCCTTTACTCACAGGGCCTGTGTTTCAGTCCCAGATCTGTTCCACCACTGGCTGCCACTGGAGAAGATGCCCAGCTTCCTCTGGTTGCCCAGAGAGGCAGGGAATGTCTCTTCAAAATATCCCCAGTGGTGTGAGCCCTATTGTTCCTGGTGCCACGCTGCTGCTGCTGCTGCTCTGTGCCACAGGGCACCACCTTTACCTCTCCTGCAGGGTTCCCTCAGCCTCAGTTCACTCTCTTCTCCTTACTTCTGTGCCTCAGAATCAGCACAGACTAGCAACATCCCATGCCCTGTCCACACCTCTCGAGAAAATTCCCAAGAATCTGGACTCTGTGGGGGACAGAATTCCAGACCTCAGGGTGAGAGTGGAGAGAGTGCTAGGAGTTCAGAATTGCAGGTAGAGAATATATACAGTTTTATACTGTTTTATACCTGGTGGGAGAGTGCCATGGCACATTCATAAGTCCTCTCTAGGGAAGAAGTTCCAGTTTTTAGAGGATCTCTCCCATGTGATAAAATAGGAGGGGATCTGAACTCTGCTGACTTGTTTGAATGGAGTATACTGCAAGCTGTTCTCATGGGGAAGGGGACTCCCATCTGCGTGGCAATGGATTTTGTACCTATTGTTTGTTTCCTTGGGGTTGCAGCTCATCTCAGCAGGGTTGAAGTGCGTTCTTCAACCTTCTCTTTTGGCTCAGCTCCAAACCATCGGCTTACTTGCTAAACTGTCCTTTAAGTCTCCTTGTGGATGGGAGCCTCTGTGGAAAGATGGCTCCAGTCGGCCATTTTGCCTCTCCTTTTTCCTATGTCTATACCAGTGACTTAACATATTCAACCAAAAATGTCTAACCCAAATGAATAGTATTTGATGGCTCAAAGAGCCTAATGGTTCTTTATGTGAAACATTAGACAATGTGCAGCCCACTTTATTACTTAGTTGATTTCATAGCTTCAAAATAATAAAATAGAAGAATACAAATTATGGGCTAGTGTGGTGAGTGGTATTTTAACAACCACTCAACCCTAAAACTGTGAAGCAAAAGTATTCATCCAAAATCCAATACTTTCAATTTTTCTTTTAACTGTTATATGGCAAAACCAGCTCAATTGATTTTTTTCCTTTGATTTCTGCTAAAAAGTTCATTTCCAAACAGATTACAGACACTGCTTTACAGTCCAGAGGAAATTTTAACAGCCAAATAAAACCCTAAAATTTTGATATGGGTTTATTAAGGTGGAAAGATTTGACAGATCTCAATAATAACAGAGCAAATATATCTTGATAGATGAACTATCTTTTATGAATTAAAATTAGAAGTTTTAACTGCTTAATCAACCTGTATAGAAAAATTTGGGATAATATCTTCAAATTTCTGAGTAGCAGAGAACACTCCCAAAGGATGCAGAAAATTCAGGAACATGATATAATGCATTTTCAGTATGAGTGCCCAGGTTTGAGCTTCACCATAACATTGCCTGGAGAGCAGGTTGGAAAAACATGGTAAATTTCATCTAAATAGGGATTACTAGCAGCAACTGGTTGTATGAATCTCGAGCTCAGAAAAGCAGGTTAGGGTGGAGAGTCTATGTTTTTATTGGTTCTTGATTATAACCAAACCCTATACCCGTCTGATATATTTTTCTTCTATCTTTTTTTTTTTCTTGCAGTTTTTGACCAGGACTGGGTTTGGATTTGAACCCACCACCTCTGATATATGGGGCCAGCACCCTACTCCTTTGAACCACAGGCGCTACCCTTTTTCTTCTATCTTTAATGTTAAGTTTGTATTTCCAGAAGTGCCTATGGACTTATCTTACATTTCTGCCTAATATTTCATATATGAATAACTCCGGGTAGGCATTGGGTCACTTGCTTGTACTTTACACCATGTAACGAAGCTGCTTCTCCCAGGCTTCATTTACTAGTTCCCATTGTCTTTTCTTTTTTTTTTTCTTTATATTATTACCACCTCACACATGCCAAATTTCATCATTCTGCAGAATCAAATGCTGAAGTTAGGCAAATATGGGTGTTCAATAAACAGGTGGATTTCTATCAGAACACCAATCATTTCAGTAATCATGGTCCAGCCAGCTGCATCTTTTGATGGAATAATCAGAAGCTGGAAGTATGTGTGCAGGCTGGCCTGCCACCAGTGTTTACAAGCTGGTATTGAAGAGCACTCGGAAAGCTAACTGCAGAAGTTTGCACAGCACCTGTCTAAAGTATATATGACTGCCTCCTGGCAAGCTCATTAGTTCTCCACTTTCATGGACACTAGGACTTGATCACAAATTTAGGGGGAAAAATAAAAAAGACAAACAGAGCTAATCTCTGGCTGAGAAAGGAGACTTGAAAGAGAAACATCCTCATTTTGGGAAACAGAACAAGGGAGGACAGAATGAGAAAGGCAGGAAATCACCCAAGAAAGTGAGTAATGTTTATAGGTACTAGAATATTTTAAGTCTAAAAAAATAACAGGCTTGGTAACTTTTTTTTTAATCAGAGATGTTTTTGAGAAATATGCAAAGAACTCAGCCCAGGTTTCTCCTAAGCAAAACCCCAGGTAGGGTGTAAGCACCTTATGTGGAACTTTGTGACTGACTAGTTTATCTGACACAGTAAACAGCTTTCTCTGATCCAGCCATCCCTTTTATGTATTACAAGATTACAAAAGGTTATTCAATTTTAGGAAATTGAGAATCTACACAGGGCTATTCTCAGCACATCCACTGAATATTAAGTGCACACTTTTATCTGTTAGAGCTTGATGTGTGAAGGTAACCAATGTAAACACACTGAAGAGATCACATTCACAGAGCGATATTTTTCTAAGAATTTGTCGTATTTTGAAATGTAAGCATAAGTAATGTTCCACAAAACACAACAGTTAGAACATCATGGTATTGTCCTCTAACTTGTGAGGGCTAATTCTGTCCTCAACTTATTCTATAAGGGAATAAAAATTATAGATGAGACAGATAAGACACTGTGCTGTCCATACTGGTGCTTTTTGAGATTGGAGTCACATGTATTGCTATAGAAGTGGTTGTTCATTCTTTTTTCTTTCTTTTTTTTTTTTTAAGATGGTGTCTCACTCTTGCTCAGGCTGGTCTCGAACCTTTGAACTCAAAGCAATCCATCCACCTTGGCCTCCCAGAGTGCTAGGATTACAGTTGTGAGCCACCACGCCTGGCCTTGTTCATTCTTTTTTATTAAATTATTTTTATTTTGTATTTTTCTTTTTTAAATTTCAGATTAATATGAGAGTTCAGATGATTATGTTACATTGTTTGTGTTTCTAAGGTAAAGCTCAAGTTGTCACTGAGTCCTTCGTCCAAGGGGTATGCTATATGACCTTACATCATGCACATTAGGTGAGTGCTCACCAATACCCCTTCCACTACCCCTAGTCCTTCTCCCTCCACACTCTCATTCTATTTGATTTTAATTATATTTTTCTTTCACATGGGCATGTAGATGTTCATCTACTGGTTTCATATTAGTATTGAGTACATTGGATACTTGCTTTTGCATTCTTGTGGTTACTTCACTAAGGCGAATGTGCTTCAACTCCAGGTAAATACAAAAGATGTAAAGTTCACACCTTCTTATGACTGAATAGTACTCCATGGTATATATGTACCACATTTATTAAGTCATTCATGGGTTGATGAACCCTGGGCTGCTTCCATGTAGGTAATTGTGAATTGAGCTGCAGTAAATATTCTAATGGAAATGTCCTTGTGATAAAATGATTTTTTTTCTTCTGGGTAGATTGCAGAATCAAATAGAAGGTCTACCTTTAGCTCTTTGAGGATGGATTGCCCATACTTCTTCCCATATTGGTTGTTTTAATTTGCAATCCTATTAGCAGTGTAAAAGAATTCTAGTCTCTCCATATCCCTACCAGCATTTGTAGCTTTGAGATTTTGTGATGTGGCTATTCATACTGGGGTTAGGTAATATCTCAGAGTCACATTAAAAAATTACAAATCATGATCAGGTAGGCTTTATTCCAGGGACCCAGGGTTGGTTCAACATTTGTGAATTCATAAATGTAATTCACTACTACATAAATAGAAGCAAAAACAAAGACCATATGATCCTCTCAATAGATGCCGAAAAAGCATGCGATAAAATTCAGCATCCTTTTCTGACAAGAACACTTAAGAAAATAGGCATGGATGGGACATTTCTTAAGCTGATAGAGACCATACACAACAAACCCACAGCCAATATAATACTGAGTAGAATAAAACTGAAATAATTTACACTTAGAACTGGAACTAGACAAGGATCTTCACTATCGCCACTGCTATTCAACATAAGGCTGGAATTCCTAGCTAAGGTAATCAGGTAAGGAAAGGATATCAAGGGTATTCACATGGAGACAGAGGAGGTCAAACTCTTACTCTTTATAGATGATATGATCTTATACTTGGAAAACCCCAGAGTCTCAAACAAAAGTTTCCTTGAAGTGATCTAGAAATAGAGTAATATGCCAAAAATAGTCAAGCTGAGAACACAATACCCTTCACAGCATCTTCAAAGAAAATGAACTACCTGACAATATACCTAACAAAGGATGTAAAGGATCTCTATAAAGAGAACTATAAAACCCTGAGAAAAGAGATAGCAGAAGATGTTCATTCTTATGACTGTAGCTTCTGAGGTTAGTTTCTTGGGGTTCTCAAATGTCCGTTTTAATTACATGCACGTATACTAACCATGTTAATTCCTAAAGGAAAACTCAGAATAAGTCATGTTCAATTTCAGAAGTCCAACAGCTAATTCAAAGTCATAGTCTTATAGAATGAACCATTGAAAATAATGGGGAAACTAGATGACAGCTCACAAGTAATCTCTTTGTTTATAATTCTTTAGACAATACCCAGCATGAATTAACATGTTAGTTCACCCTGGCTTTTGGGTACATGAGCAAGGAAACTATGATACCAGAATGTAGCATCCAATTACAATTATTTCAGCATTCATTAACACTTACACAACGATTACTTTCTTTCACTCATTTAATCTTCCTGATTACCCTGTGTCATAGGCACAATTACTCTTCTTTATTTCACAGGCAGGGCAGTAAAGTACTAAGAGTCCTAGAACTAGTAATTTGCAGACTAAATACAAGGCCAATTGCATCGGACTCGAGTTCAGTTCCAAATGCTGTGCTCTCAAGCTATCTGTCATATTTTAAAATGTAGGTAGTTTGGCAGGATTGTGGTGATGAAATATGAACTAGGTGACTTAGATAACAAAAACTTATTTTCTCACAGTTCTAAAAACGGAAAGTCCAAGATTAAGGTGCGGAGAGGTTTGGTTTCTCCAGAGGCCTCTCTCCTTGTCTCCCCTCTGTGCATGAACCTTGCTAGTTTCCCTTTGTGTGTCCTAACCTCTTCTTAGGACTCCAGTCAGTCTAGGAAACATCTTAATGGCTTTCTTTTAATTTACCTTTCCAAAGGCCTTATAACCAAATACAGTCATTTTCTGAGGTACTGGTGGTTAAGGTTTCAACATGAATTTAGGGGTGAGGAGGATACAATTTAGGCAATAACAGCAGGTTTATTAATGCTCTATAAAATACAATAGTGGGTGAAGAGCATCCTCTGGTTTGTGAAAGTTTAATTATACACAGCCTCCTTCTGGATCTTCCACATTAAACAAGTTTTGAGAATGTGATGCTTTCAAACCACATTCATTAGAAGACTGAAGGGTCTTTAGGTAAACATCTCCTGATTTGTTTTCATAGTGATGTCCTCTGATGATATTAACTGTTTGGCAGTAGCCAGCAAGATTCAGTTTGCTATTTTAGAAAGAACTTCAAAATGGAGTACTTAAAGATGTGACATTAAAGCCATAAAATGAGTCCAGTTTTAACTCGTTCTCCTTTTCAGTTTTAACCCTACATGTCTAGAGATGAGTTAGGTAAGCTCCTTGACCAACAGCACACTAGCAGCCTAGAACACTCCAAGATGTCACTTAGGTTTTCCTTTGTGGTCTGCACTGCCTGATTCCATCTTATCTCGCTTAGTAGGCAAAGATTTACTCCAGACATTTTGTATGTATTTCATTACATATCTGTGTTTTTGTGAAAACCATAAAGTATTTGTTTATAAATGTATGTTCACTTTATTTAAATAGCATTTTACTATGAATATTGTTCTTACACCATTATGCTTTTGAAAAACCACATATATTATTTGCATATAGCTCTGGATGTGAGCTATCCAAGATAGGAGACATAACAACACACCACATGTGGCCACTGGGCATTTGAAGTGGGGCTATTGCAAATAAGGAACTAAATTTTATAATTTATTTTTAAATTTTATTTCACTATTATTTTTTTGAAACACCGTCTCTCTCTGTCACTCAAACTAGAGTACAGTGGCATCATCATAGTTCAGAGCAACCTGAAACTCCTGAGTTCAAGTGATCCTCCTGCTTCAGCCTCTCAAGTAGCTGGGACTACCAGCACACACCACCACATTTGGCTACTTTTTCTACTTTTTGTAGGTATGAGGTCTTATTTTTGCTCAGGCTGGCTGGCCTTGAATTCCTGGCCACAAATGTTCCTGCAACTGGTTAATCTACTGTTAATTAACTTAAATTTAAAACCGAGTATTTTATTCCATGTAATTAGAATACTTTTAAAATACATTTAGAATACTTGGAATGTATTAATCTGTTTTTCTAAGTTACATATTTTGTAAAACATTTTAAATATATATCATTTTCAATGAAAATTTAGCATCTAATTTAAGATTTGCTGTGAGTGTAAAATATATACCAGACATTGAAGGAAGTACAAAAAAGTAAGTAAAAACCTTTAAATTATAAATTTGGCCCACATTATATTTCTATTGAACGGGGATACTATAGGTTTTAATTCCTTCTGACTACTACAAATATTTTAGAATAAGAATAAACCATAATTTACCTCTCCTTTCTCTTATCAGCAGACAACATAGGTTGTTTCTAATGATTTATCACATCAAATAAACCTTAAAACTTCTGTTTTTGTGCATCCTCCTTAATATTTATTATTATCTTTTTTTAAAATCAACTTAATGGCTATAGTGTTTCTCATTTGAATATTCATGTATATGAATACTAATGAGAGTAGACATCTCTTTCAAATACATATTAACCATTCAAAGCTCCCCTTTTGTAAACTGCTCATTTCCATATTTTAACCATTAATAATTTTTATTTAATATCTTTTGTTTGACAATGAGCAGAAATAAAAAGAGTATATCCTCAGCATAAATCTCTCATTAGCCATTGTACCTTTTTCCAATATATTTTCTTAGCTTGCTGTTGGTTAATTTTTTTATCAATAAAGGGTTATTATAAAATAAATATTTCATTGAGCACAAATCTTTATGATATAATTAAATAATTATAATTTTAAAACCTTTATTATTTCAAAAATTTCTACCCCAGCAAAAAATTGTGAAGAAATGTCATCTTTCCTACCCTTAGTTTAAAGATTCACCCTTTGTATTTGGATCTTTAATCCATCATGACATGAATTGCTATAGTGTGTAGGGCAGAGGGTTGCCAATATCCTGGGGGTCAGGTGTTTCCCCTTTCAGAATCTAATCAAACCATAAGAATGCACGTGCATAAGATACTGTTTACATAATTCCAGGGAGTTCCCAGGCTCCTATTCCAAAACCTTTCATATATCCTTATGTGGTCCATGGTATACAGGTTAAACATCCCTGAGTCTAATCAATTTAACCAGCTATTCAGACATTTCATTGTATTTTTTATGGCTTTCCTCACTACGTTTTTCTAAGTTATTGTAAGGATGGTCAGTCTTTGTAGTAAAATAATAGAGAAATTATTAACTCAGTAAGGCCAAAAATCAATTGCTTTCTGCCTGCTTCCTTTCTCTTGCTAGCAGCCCCCACTCCCACTAGTTTCCTTTCCATAAGCCATTGACGAAAAGGAAATGTAAATTTTCTGTACAATCACTAGATCTATTAACTAAATCTGTCTTTTAGAATTTGTTCCTGATAAGTTCCCGGATGATCTATGGAATATGAACATCAGTCCTTAGGATTGGAAACATCTGGAAAAATGTCTATTTTCAACCTTGCCAGAGGAAAAAAAACGTACATAACACTCATATCTGCGACATCTTGTGAATTCTGATGTAATTACCTTCTTGCTCCCCTTTAAATTCAGCTGGCCGCTGGACTTCAAGCGTGGACATTCATCATTTCTTTCTTTGGGGTGCCATGTTGTTTTTCACTCCACTTCTCTCTCTCCTCTCTCTCTCCCCCTCTCCTTCTAAAATATAAAATAAACTTATACTTTTATATCCCAATCTTGACCCAAGAGAAATTCTTTTCTTGTCCCATACACAGCACATTCTTAACTAGCTTATGAGCTCGGTAAGGTCGAGACCTAGATCCAGACATCTCTAAAAATTTTCACATATTTATGTGCTTAACGCCCCTTAAGCAACTGATATTCCAGAAATGGGACTCAGAGAAGAAATTGTGACTTATTGGCGCAAGGATTACTCTAAAGAAGCCTCTGTTAGTTCACCCATTCAACCCACATTCACTGGGCTTGTCCATTGTGTCAGATCCTGGGCAGGATGCCAGATAATCAACAAGGGAGAAGACACAATGGGTGTCCACAGAAAAGTTCCTAGTTTAGTGGGAAAAACAGAGGAGAGGAAATTAAAATATGTGGTATGCACTCTGCTGAAGAAAGAGGTTGGAGGAGTGGGACTGCATAAGAGAAAGTTACCTTATGGGACCTGTTGGGGTGGGGGAAGAGTGGGCTTCTTTGTATGTTTATGCTGAGTTCCGCAAAATGAGTCTTTTTTTTTTTTTTTCATGATTAAGACTTTATTTTATTTTATTTTTTTTTAAATTATTTTTTATTGAGTCATAACTGTGTACAATGATTCAAGCTTGGAGTACAGTGTGCGGGCTTCCCATACAATCGGAGATATTTTTATCCACCTGATTAATGTAACATTCATGATATTTTCTCATTTAC
>CAUYRH010028903.1:0-13198 GCA_963574655.1 Perodicticus potto | reverse complement strand
TGAGACAGAGCCTCAAGCTGTCACCCTGGATAGAGTGCTGTGGCATCACAGCTCACAGCAACCTCCAATTCCTGGGCTCAAGAGAGTCTCTTGCCTCCGCCTCCCAAGTAGCTGGGACTACAGGCGCCCGCCACAACGCCCCAGCCATTTTTTGGTTGCAGCCGTCATTGTTGTTTGGCAGGCCCAGGCTGGATTCGAACCCGCCAGCTCAGATGTACGTGGCTGGCGCCTTAGCCCGCTGAGCTACAGGCGCCGAGCCTGAATTGGTATTTTTTTACAGCATTTATAGTTTGTTCCTGCAAACAAGAAATTCTTGCCCTTCACTTGTAATCAGTGGTCACAGAACAGGTCTTTCCTTTACAAAGCACTGCTCTGCAAGGCCTGCCATCTCTTGGACTGCATTTTAAGCATTTCAGTCTATCCCACAAGAACTAATGCTTTGCATCCTGCTGTAGGCCCCGTCAGGGACCCGAGGCTGAATAAAGCCTTTGTCACTTTCTTGAGAGAACCTCTTTGTTAGTTGGGTAGACAAGACTACCCATCTGAAACAAATAACGAGAGCAGATGGAGTGCATTGAGAATTCATGGGACTAGTTTATGGAAAATTTTCAATTCCAGGAGAAGTTTGACCTCAATGCTGTTGTACTTCAGTAACCTGCTTAAAATGTATTTGAAGTCAGAGTAGATCTTGGCTATGATGGCAACTCTGGTTCTTGATCAGTTCTCTGAACCTTTCTGAACTTCATTTGCTTCTTCTGTAATATAATAGTACCATTTGCTAGCATGGATTGAATGAGATGATGAAGATGCAGCTCCTCGCATACAATGGACACTCAGTAAATGAACTGATTGTACTTTTTGTAGGTAAAACTACATGAAACTTACGGCCACAAGGACATCATGTGTGCATGTGCATTTGTGTGGTTTTGTGTTTGTGGTAGGAAGAAGGGTATTGATTTAGATAGGCAAGAAATGGGGTGGGGATCCCTGCCAGTTCACGAGCATGATTTTGATATGCTAAAAGTAATGTCTGATGGGATTCATCTGGGAGCACTGTAGAGGCTGGTATGTAAACAGGCAGAACTAGAGGCAGGTTGTCCAGTAAGGAATCAAGGTGACAAATTCTGAGAACTGGTGCCTTGTTGGGTATGAAGGAAAGGAAACGTTAAAGGGGACCGTACAGCAGGGGAGTCCAACCTTTTGACTTCTCTGAGCCACATTGGAGGAAAAGTTGAAGATTTGTCTTGGGCCACACGTTAAATACATAAACACTAACAAAAGGTGATGAAGAAATAAAAGGTCCATGCATAATTTTTGTAATATCCACCACCACAGATAAGCAAAAAATCCTCATGTAATCATTGTAATTATAGAGTGGCTCATTCGGAGAGTCTTTTAAAATCGTCCAGCAGATCCGAGTTTGCAATCACTAATATAGAAAATGTACGTGTCCAAGTAATAAAACAGGTTTGTGGGCTTTTTCATATTGTTCATTATAAAAGTTAAAGAAAAAGTGGGCAATATATAAAAACTAGTTGGCTATTTGACATTGTATTTCTGAAACGAATGCATCAGTATCTGGCTCAATGGAAGTAGTTGCAATTCTTGGTGAGCTCTCAAGGTGCTCATCTGATATTCTGGTTCTAATTTTACTCTTAATGTGCTTCGTTCTCGAAAATAGTTTCTCGCAAATGTGAGTGCTGCCAAAAAGCGAAGACATGAATAAGACATGATCGTGAAGCGAGAGATGTTTGTTTCTGGGAAGATATGACCTATAAAAGTCCAGTAAAGAGATATGATCATTTTTTTCTTTAAGTTGAATGTCAGATTGCAGCTCTGTGCATTCGCTTTCAAAATTGGCAGGTAACACACTTATGTCGACTGAAAATGGAGTCACAAATGCACAAAATTTGATTATTTTCCCAGAAATCTTGAAATCTGTTTTCAAATTCTTGCATCAAAGTGTAAAGCAAGGCTACATATTTTTTGCTGTTCACAGGACTGTGTTTAGCCAACATGTCAAAATGCATAAAATTGTTTGCCTTCATTTGCGCTTGCCGTAATTTCAGTTCCATTTGGAATGCTGCTATGGTTTGAAACATTGTATTGATAAGTTGGTTTTCACCTTAAAGACACGTGTTTAACTCATTTAAATGAGCAGTTAAATTCACTGAAAATGTTAAATCTGTAAGCCAGTTTTCATCATTAAGTTCTGGCACAAATTTGTTGTTTTCTTTAATTTCCAATTAACATGAGGTTACACACAATTAGGTTACATTTGTTTGCATTTGTAAGGCAAAGCCGAAGTTGTGGTTGTGCCCTTCACACAGGAAGTGTGCCATACACCAGTGCATTGTTCCCGCTGGGTTTTGATACCATAAACAACTTGGTAACATGCCACAAATTATAAAATCTTTTCAACATTCGTCGCTGTATACCAGGTATGTTGACAACACACAAAGAAAATCATTTTAACATAATTTTACTGCTTCATATTACATATAAATCTCTTGATTTAGTTGTGTCTTTTAATGGCACTAAAGAAGCCATTTCTTCAGAGACATTATTTTTGTCAATGATACCGCTAAGAAAATGGTAAGTTGAGCAGTGTTTGGAGCATCAGTGCTGTCATCCATCATCAAAACATAAAATTTAAAATTAGCAGCTTTTCTCTCCAAACTTCTTTCAAGATATTTTCCAATTTCTTCAGTTCACCTGGCTATAGTCTGGTGAGATAAACTTATTTTAGAAATACACCCCCCCACTCCACTCAGGGCAAATTATATCTGCCATGCTTTCCCTACATTGCTTAATAAACTCACCATCAGTAAATTGTTTTTCTTTTTTTTTTGCTATTAAATATGCTGCCACATGGGCGGCGCTTGTGGCTTGGTGGGTAGGGCGCTGGCCTCATATACTGAGGATGGTGGGTTCAAACCCAGCCCCGGCCAAACTGCAACAAAAAATAGCCATGCATTGTGGCGAGCGCCTGTAGTCCCAGCTACTTGGGAGACTGAGGCAAGAGAATCAGCTAAGCCCAGGAGCTGGAGGTTGCTGTGGGCTGTGACACCATGACACTCTACCAAAGGCAACATAGGGAGACTCTATCTCAAAAAAAAATTTTGTTGAGAATACAGACTTGCTTCAGGTCTGTTATCTTGTCCTTACCACACAATCTTTCACACACCTTGAATTTGGCAGCATGTTCTTGTATATAATGCCTTCTCAAATTACAGTCTTTGAAAACTTACACAAATTCCCTACAAATTAGGCAGAGTGCCTTACTATTTGCCTCTACAAAAATTTAGTCATCTGTTCAGTTTTCATTGTATAATCCTTCTTCATCTGTAATTTTTCTCTTTGTTTTCTGTTTACTTTTGAGACGTTATGGAACTCATGCTGGGATTAAAATCATAATAGATAAGGGATCATATTGACTTTTATTATGAAAATTAATTGGCAGGGAAATAGAAATCAAGGTTTGGGCCCTTACATAGCTCAGCTGCTGATGCAGGGCAAGGCAGAGGGCCAAATGTAAAGCGCGGTGTGCAATATGTGAGGCCCCACTGAGGGGTGGAAGTACCCTTAATAACCAAATAAGAATGCTTACCTGACTTCTAAATAACATTAAACACCTAATGTTGCAATGATAGGTCAAGCTATTATTGATGACCAGTGCCTTGCAAAGTCACCACAAGCTCATATAACATCTCATGGAGTCAATATGACTGTCTTCACTTGGAAATTAACACACTGGAAGCCACACACCGCCATAAAATTGAAGCCACTCATGTGTACAAATAGTGAGAGCATGCATATGTTTATTTTACATTATACCGTGACACATTGTTATCTACAAAGTTTATGCTGGAGAACCATACAATCATGTTCCACCAAAAAAACTCATAATGTTTTACGTAAGTTTACCGTTTTGTGTTGGGCCGCATTCATAGCCATCCTTGGCTACACATGGCCCACAGCCTGTGGGGTTGGACACCCCTGTCATAGAGTTTCCAACCAGGGGAACAGGGGCTATGATACTGCTTTTATGAGAAAGAACAAAAGAGGGGGGTTCTCAGCGTGGAGGGGAGGAGAAGGGAGGTACATGCCAGCTGTGTCTTGAGGATAGCAAGACACCTAAGTGAGGCACTATGCTGGAGGGCCGGAGTAAGTGGCTTGAGATCCATTCCTGTAAATAGAAGGAATACAACTGGAAAGTTTGCATAGGCTTAGGAGATCCTGGGATTGCGTAGATGGTGCTGGGCCAGCTTCCCAATTCTCTCATTCCTCAGCTTTTGTTGTTGTTGTTGTTGTTGTTTTTCTTTTCAAATCCTACATGGGAGACTCCAGCATTTTCCACAGAAGAAATCTGCCTTAAAGGAGAGAAAGCAAAGGAAAGTGTGACTTTAAATATTGACTCAGGCGGTGCCTGTGGCTCAGCGAGTAGGGCGACGGCCCCATATACCGAGGGCTGTGGGTTCAAACCCGGCCCAGCCGAACTGCATCAAAAAATAGCCGGGCGTTGTGGTGGATACCTGTGGTCCCAGCTACTCGGGAGGCTGAGGCAAGAGAATCGCCTAAGCCCAGGAGTTGAAGGTTGCTGTGAGCTGTGTGACGCCACGGCTCTCTACAAAGGGCTATTAAGTGAGACTCTGTCTCTACAAAAATAAATAAATAAATAAATATTGACTAGAGATTGAGGACTGTCCAGATTGGCATGGCAACCAGAACTAGGAACGTGATGCTTTTACCATACGCCATATCTTCCAGTTGTGTCCCTTTACACCGCCTGGTAACAAAGGTTCTGAGCAGCTCTGTTGGCCTAATGGTCTGAGTGGGGCGAGTGACATACGTGACGCTGCGCTGTGAGGAGATATGAAAATAGATCTGGAAATAGGCCTCAGCTGTGCGACGTTGCTCGGCAGCACTAGCCCTGTGGGCTGCACCGTGATTCCACCACCCCAGCTCTTTCTGAACATTGAAGCTCAGATAGACAAAGAGGTGATGACTTTTGTGATACCACCTTCTCAGGTCCTTGTCGTTCTGGGTACATTCCTAAAACCACTGTCCCGATGCTATCTTTTCTTGTGCTCGTTGCCCAGACGATGAAGTGGACAAGAGTGCTCAGAAGACAGCACGGAGGGTTCATTACCGGAACGCCATGTAGAGAGATCAGAGAGACCACGCAATTTCCAGAATGGACAAATTCATAGAGATGGAAAGCAGATTAGCTGTTGCCAGGGGCCTGGGGGAGGAGGGAAAGGAGAGTAACTGCTAATGGGCACAGGGTTTCCTTTCGGAATGACAAAAACATTCTAAAATTAGTGGCGATAGATGAACAACCCTATGAGTATACCAAAAACCCACTGAATAATACCCTTCAAAGGAATGAACTTTATGATATGCGAACTATATCTCAATAGAATGGTTATATTAAAAACGGTCAGGAAGATTTCTGCATCCGTGTCTTGTGAAATCCCTTCAATATGTTAAATACGTATACACACTGAGGACTAGCTGTGTTCTCACTGTCAAACATATTTAACAATCACTTTCAAGTTTTCTAAACCCTCCTTTGTTAAAACTAAGAAAGCCTGAGGATGAGGTAAAAGTGAGTACGTACAAGGGCTATTTTCTCTGATGATGAAGCTGTAGGGTGAAAAGAAAAGGCTTAAACGAAAGCTACCAAACAAAACCCAAACCCCAACAACTGGCCTGAAAGTGTTGGTGTACACACTTCGGATGACCTAAGGTTTCCTCGGCCTTGGCAATACACCGCTGAGGGTCCTGGACGTCAGGATGAACTGCACCCATCTTACCTCCCTGGGATTCATGAGCACGTCTTCCCTCAGCATCCGGCAGGCATTTAATTCCACTCCCCATTTTATGAGCTATCAAGGGTGTTCTCAGTGCACAGTCCAACACATACTTTCCTCCACCTTGCCATGAACGTGTCCTCTCAGAGCTATAGGAAATTTCCTGAATAAATATTTATCAAGTGCCTACCGTGCACGAGGCACCACGGAAGAACAAAACAGCTTTGGGGGGCCATCTTCTCCTGGTTGTGGAATTACTCCCCTAAGCAGTGTTTACTGAGTGCCAAAAATCTTCTAATGGAAAGGGAAAGGCGTGATGAGCTCATGCCAAAATCAGGCTTCATTCCTCCTGTCCGAGGTTAGATCTGCTGTAGGGTCAGGCTGGGAGTCCGGAGACGTGTGTGCAGGATAGTCAGAGTGAGGTAATAGTTCATAATCACGCTCGGCCACTCTCATGACTTGGTTTGAATTTATACCCGGGAGATGTGCGTGGCCAGTCTTTTTAACAACGGCGGCTGTCTGCCTCACGGACCTAAACAACTAAAGCAGGGCTACATTTGCAAAGTCTCCAGGTCCTAGACAGGGCTGAGCCACAGACTCCACATGTGACCTTGACCAAATCAATCCACACATGCACACACACTCCTGGTGCATTGTCCCTTGTAAAATGAAGGAGAGGAGTGGTGTGACTAATTCTTATGTAAGGCTCTTGGTTCTTTTATAGTTTATGGAACCATAGCGAATGAGGTACATCAAATTAGAAGAGCAGAGCCAGGAGGAGGTTCATGCTGAGACCAGAATGGAGAATCAGTGGGATACTTCCAGAGGCCAAGAAAAAAGGGGCAGGAAGCAAGAAGGTGTGGCTGGTTCAGTTTTAAGTTTACAGAGGCTGGTTTCCATAGGGAAATAAGGCAGTGGATTAGAGGGTATCTATGCTTGCCCTGGATTAAGAAACAAGCCAAAAGAGATGGGAGTTGTTTCAGTGTCCGGTTAGGAACATTTCTTAAATTTGGAATGGTTAAAATAACCCTAGTCAGGCTGACCTTACAAGCTGTAGGTGTTTAGAAGCACTGGGAACAAGAAGATTTCTTTTCCCAGACACCGTGATCCCATCAAATATCTCTTCTTCCAGCTTGCTTTTCCAAAAGCAAACCAAATCAAACCAAACAAATCCATTCCATGCCCAATCAACGAATCTTAATACTCACATTAACATTAATGAGGAGACGCTTACTGTGGACCAGGCTCTGCGCTGACAAATGTTTATTGTTATTTCCCTTCCAATATCCCATTTAATCTCCTGAAGATGGGGAAATTGAGGCATCTAATTATGCTCAGCACACTGTGGAAACTATTAGGGGAGGGGGAAGATTCCAGAAGGTAGAATTATGGGATGGCATATTCTCTAAAATCCAGACAAATTCTGTTAACAAAAATTGTGTCAATTATCCAGGATAAAATTACTGAAAGGATTTTCAGGAGCCAAGGGAGGGCTCACTAATGAGAAATTACAATTTTCTAGATTGAGGACAAATTTTCAGTTTTCATATTGTCCCCTAACAAAGAGAGCCATAATTTGTCTCTCCCTGTAGGAGATTGAGTATGCCTTTAACAGTTCTATCATGGTTCCTATAATTACCATCTTTCCCTGTCTGCAAAGCAGAGGGTATCATGTGACCTTTCTGTCTCTGTGCCTCCTCAATGCCAGGATTTGCCTTCAACATGAAGAAATGGACACTTTCCCAGGGGAAAGAGGATACATATTTCCAAAAATGGAAGGAAAAAGCCAAATAAGCACAGTCTAGCCTCCACCCACCACTGCCCTAGCCTAGCCTAGCCTCAAGCATAGTCACAGCAGACTGCCCATTCTTCAAAGGTATCATGTTCTTTCCATCTCTGTGCCTCCGGACAGGTTGTTCTCGAAGGTGCTCATTCTGTTTCTCTTCTCCATCAAACAAATGCAAATTCAGTCAAGATCCGTCTTGCGAACCCTGGTGCCTACGCACCCTATTTCCCAGCTCCCAGAAAAGTAGATTTCTTTTCCTTTCTGTCTGGTGTGAGGTGGTCAGAGCAGCATGCCTGATAGATCCCTGGCTGGGCTAATCTCTTCAACTGTGTCCCATCCCCCATCCCAAATATAGGCCACGTGTACACATCTCACAGAGTACAAGAGAGCATTGTGGTTAAGTGGGTGAACTCCGGATCCGCACAATCTGGGTTTGAGCCTCAGCTTTGTCACTAAATGAGTGACCTTGAGAAAGTACCTAAACCACTGTGTGGCTCAGTCATCTCATCTGTAAAATAGTGATGGTACTAATACTCCTCTCAAGGAGTCATTTTAAGGATTAAATGAGCACAGTGCCTGACTTATAGCAAATGTTCTCTCTGTGGCACTTTAGTATGACTGCACAGGGCCTAGCACATAAAAGATACCAAATAAAATTTCGCGTAGGTACCTGAGCCCAGTAAATCTGTAGGGCCTTAAATTAGGGAGAGGTTGAGAACAGCGGGCCTACTCAAGGCAGCTGATTCCTCTGACCTCACGATTCTCTCTCCCTGCACCCTATTCTTTCCCTTCAGTGCAGCATCACAATGCGTAATTCTTACATATGCTTCTTTACTTATTTGCTGTCAATGTTTCCCAATAAATTCAGTTCCATGACTCCAGGGCCCACGTTTGTTTTAGTCACCACTGTATCGCCTCTACCTGGGAACAATGCCGTGAAATAGTCATGGATCTAATGGATAAATAGAAAAGAAGAATTCAGGGGGATGTGGGATTTAGGTGGGCCTGAAGGATGAGTAAAAATTGAGAAGGTAGGCAAGAAAGCTTCTAAATGGAAGGAAATCCGGAGACACTAGAGCACTTGATGGTAGGAGATGGAGGAGATAGGGGACAGAAAGTAGAGCCAGTTGGCTGGAAGAGCAAGAGACTGTTTCTGTAGCTCAGTTTATATAGGGGGAGAGTGAGATAGAAGACTGGTGGGGGAGGTAGTGAATGCCCTTGAATGCCAAGCCATTGAAGATTGAATCTGTTGGCTAAGGCATTGGCCTCTATTAACATGCAAATATTCCTAGTAGGAAGCATATATACTAGAAGTTCTGTAAGCTTATGACCCAAGGAACTGTAAGAAACTGGTCAACATATACAGGTGATCAACATAAAGGAACTAGATGTACCATACTGATATGTACCTGTGATCAATGTCCAGTCTGTAAAAATCAGGTCAACTTAAGGAGATAATCAACTATGGAGGTTCTACTGTATTATCAGTCAAGCACAACTGAGTATAAATTAATTTACTTGCTCTTTGCCTTAAAGAAACTTTCACTGGAGGGGGAAGGGATGATACCAGAAGGCCACTGGACAGAGAAAACAGTGTCACTGAGATAATCAATAACATATGAAGGGGAAGGTGAAAACAAACCTTATCCGCCTTCCATGTTGTCTTGGTCCAGAACTTGAACTTCAAACTATTTGTAGTTTGTTTCTTCGCAAAATGGCTCTTGTTTATAAAACATATAGATGGGGAGTAAGGGTTGCATGTGTGATAAGGAGAGGTTCTTGATCATTGATTAAATCTCTTTTTATAGGTCTGTTCAGCTTTTCTGTTTCTTGCTAAGGCAATTTTGGTAATATGTGTGCTTCTACACATTTATTCACTTCATCTAGATTATCTAAATTACTATATTTTCATGTATTAGTAAGAATTCTTTGCAAACAACATTTTTGATGGCTGCATGACATTCTCTTATATGACTGTCTCATACTTTAACTATTCTCCTAATGATTCTCCTCAGGTTATTCACAGGACTGAAATGTATGATATCTTTGCACCCAAATCTCCATCTGTATTACTAGTATTTCCTCAAGAAAAATTCCTAGACTAGAGGCGGCTCCCATAGCTCAGTGGGTACGGCGTCGGTCACATACACCGAGGCTGGCAGGTTTGAACCCAGCCCAGGCCAGCTAAAATCAACAATGACAACTGCAACAAAAAAATTGCTGGGCATTGTGGTGGGCGCCTGTAGTCCCAGCTACTTTGGAGGCTGAGGCAAGAGAATCACTTAAGCCCAAGAGTTTGAGGTTGCTGTGAGCTGTGACACCATAGCACTATATTGAGGGTGACATAGTGAGACTCAGTCTCAAAAAAAAAACAAACAAAAAAACCTAGACTAGAAATTTCTGGGACAAAAGTCTCTTAAGGTTCTTGATGTATCTTGCCAAATTTCCATCCAGGAAGACCAGAGCAATCTGCCCTCCTTACCAGTACATGAAAGTATTTTAGAATGTTGGGGGTCATGATTTTAAAAACATCTTTGCTGCCAGGCACAGAAAGACAAATACCACATGTTCTCATTTATATGTGGAATTCAAAACAAACTCATAGGGGCAGAGAGTAGAATGATGGTTACCAGGGGTTGGGGATGGAGGGGAGGCAGGGAATGGGGAGATGTTGGTCAAAGGGTACAAAGTTGCAGATAGGAGGAACAAATTATAATTTATTTCAGCATATTACATGATTATTTCTTCCCAGATCACAACTATCCCAGTGTGATTTCTTGAATAATCCTTCTCTTTCTCATTGAATTGTGATCTTTACTTTGCCTTATAAATTCATATATATGTACATACATACACCTGTTTTTGCTTTGTTTTGTTTTAGGCTGTTTTTTTTTTTGGCCGGGGGCTGGGTTTGAACCCGCCACCCACGGTATATGGGCACGGCGCCCTACTCCTTGAGCCACAGGCGCTGCCCAAGGCTGTCTATTTTGTTCCATTGAGCTATCTCTTTTTGCACCACTATCACACTGTTTTGAATGTGGCAGTTTTATAATGTATTTCAATAACATTACTCCTCTGTCTCAAACTTCTCTTAACTATTTAATTCGTTCACTTTTCCAGATAAATATTACAATCATTTTGTTAGGGGAGCTGGTTCCTCCCCCAGAAGCCACCTAAGTTCCCCATTTTGGAGCCTGCCTAATTCACCTACTTTGATCATGAAATAACATCCACATAATGAGCAATGCAAGAGCCCATATGAACTAGACTCCAATTTTGCTTTTGACCTTCCTACCTTCTTTAGCTCCTAAAAGAGAGGGAACTAAAGAGGGGAAATATTTTGGCCACATCTACGAGCTGACATGAAAAGGAATAACTTACCATACCAACTACTTTCAAAATCTATTTTTCTCTCTCCAAAGTGAAATTGCTCTCTAAAGTCACAGCCATTGTTTTTTTTTAAATTTCATTTATTTATCTTTTTATTATTATCATCATGGAGTTACATTTACAAATGCTCTTGGTGTTTTCTCCGAGAGCATTGGAACGTGAACTTGCTTTTGAGCCTCTGCAAGCCTCAGTTTCCTTATATGGAAAATGGCAATAAAGATCCCATTGTGCAAAATACCTGGCTCCGAGTCCAGTTCACAGTTGGCAATCAGTAAATGACAGTTACACCAAAGAGAGGTGGTAGAGCATACTGTCAAGAGAACTGCCTCTGGAGCCAGGCTTCTTTGATTCAAATCTTATCTTCATCACGACAGAATTTTCTGATCTTGGACAAGTTAGTTAACCTGAACGTGCCTTGGTTTCTTCTTCTATAAAATGTGGGTAATGAAAGTACCTGTTTTATTGGTTGTAAGAAATGAGATCGTGCTATAAAACACACGGAACAGTTTCTGGTACATGTTAGGTGTTAATTAATGTTAGTCATTCCTGTTGACAGTGTACCTCAACAGGTCTCCACCCTTGTTGTTTGGGCTATATCACAACCAACAATGTATTACTGCATAGCGCCATCTAGTGCTTATTTTGGAAAATTCGAAATGAAATGCCTTTCCCTTAAACAACAATCATTCATTTGGTTACAATTTCTTTATAACTCCATTTTTAGGAATTTTTTATTGAAAAAACATGATTTCATTTTTTCCTCAGTCTACCTAGGCTTGTATTTTTTTTTGAGACAGAGCCTCAAGCTGTCACCCTGGATAGGGTGCCGTGGCATCACAGCTCACAGCAACCTCCAATGGGCTCAAGAGAGTCTCCTGCCTCTGCCTCCTAAGTAGCTGGGACCACAGGCGCCCGCCACAACGCCTGGCCATTTTTTGGTTGCAGCCGTCATTGTTGTTTGGCGGGCCTGGGCTGGATTTGACCCGCCAGCTCAGGTGTACGTGGCTGGCGCCTTAGCCCGTTGAGCCGCAGGCGCCGAGCCGAGGCTTGTATTTTTGACTGTTAGGGTTCTTGGTTGCAAACAACAGAAAGTAACTCTGGCTGAACTGAGGAACTTACTGGGCATTTCACAGAATCAACGGGAAGGCAGATGAATCAGGCTAGGGAAATGGGCAGGGAAACAAGGGTGGACCCAAGTCAAGATTATGCCATGGGACTAACTTGGTCAGTATGTCACTGCTGCCAACAGCCACCTCCATCCACTACCTCTAGACGCCACCACCAGGAAACACTGCTGCCTCTGAACTCCACTGATCCAACATTGGCTTTCCAGGTCTCTGCTAGCTGCAGTTTCTACGAATGCATTTGCAACTGCCCCTTTTTTGTATAAACCTTTCAAGATTCAAAGTCTTTGATGAGAGCCTGGGGCCCCTATGGGGAAGGCAATGCATGTTTTCCTTTGTTTCCATAGTAGGAAGCCACAGCCTTGTCTTCCAGACTCAAAATGGAAAAAATAACCTCAAAAATGAGGATTTGGACATCCCCCACAGGAAGGATTGCCGGGTAAAATACAGCGCAGAGTTAAATGTGAATTGCAGAAAAACAATGTCTGCTTTAATATAAGTATGTCAATATTGCACGGAACATACTTATAGCAAAAACTTACAAAGACAAAAACGCCCAGCTTAAGTGAGGAGGGCACAGTCAGAAAAATTCTCTTGTATATTACTGGTTGGTATGCCCATTAATATACTCAAGTGCATTAAAAATATTTACAACATATGAGCCCCAAACTCTACCGTTAGAAATCATCATAGCCTTTGACCCAGGAGTTGAATTTTAAGAGGTTTATCGCAAAGCTCAGAAATAAGCAAAATAATTTGTATACAGAGTGCTCATCCAGAGTCATTATTTATGAAGAAATATTAGAAATAAACCTTAATATGCAAAATAGGATAATGATCAAATAAATTACAATAAATACATATGATTGTATCTTACATAGTCACTAAAATTATGTTCATGAAGAATTTTATTTTATTTTATTTTATTTTATTTTATTTTATTTTTTTGAGACAGAGCCTCAAGCTGTCACCCTGGATAGGGTGCTGTGGCATCACAGCTCACAGCAACCTCCAATTCCTGGGCTCAAGCGAGTCTCCTGCCTCCGCCTCCCAAGTAGCTGGGACTACAGGTGCCCGCCACA
>CAUYRH010028902.1:0-19293 GCA_963574655.1 Perodicticus potto | reverse complement strand
GTGAGAGATTTTTAAATGGGAAAAGAATAAGTTACTCAAGGGAGCTAAAGTTATTTGTTATAATAGATGAGATCATAGGGATTTTTAAAATTGTTTTTAAGCTTTTTAAAATTTTTGATCTTAGATGATGATGTATTGCTGTTTATTCTTTTCTTTTTTTTTTTTTTTTTTTAGACAGAGCCTCAAGCTGTCCCCCTGGATAGAGTGCCGTGGCATCACAGCTCACAGCAACCTCCAATTCCTGGGCTCAAGCGAGTCTCCTGCCTCCGCCTCCCAAGTAGCTGGGACCACAGGCACCTGCCACAATGCCTGGCCATTTTTTGGTTGCAGCCGTCATTGTTGTTTGGCGGGCCCGGGCTGGATTTGAACCCGCCAGCTCAGGTGTACATGGCTGGCGCCTTAGCCCGTTGAGCCACAGGCGCCGAGCCAATGATGTATTGCTTTTTAATTAAATTTCTTGGGAAGGAACATGCATTCTATGGTTATTAAGCCTTGAGCCTCCACTTTGTGACATTGGAGTGGCATTGGTCTCAGAGTCTCAGTTCCTTTTATCTGTATGTAACATGTAACATTACCCACACTTTGAGGCTGGATGTGGTGGCTCATGCCTGTAATCCTAGCACTCTTCGAAGCTAAGGAGGGTGGATGGCTTAAGCTTAGGAGTTTTGAGACCAGTCTGAGCAAGAGTGAGACCCCTGTCTCTAAAAATAGCCAGCATTGTGGTGGGTTCCTGTAGTCCCAGTTACTTGGGAGGCTGAGACAAGAGGATCACTTGAGTCCAGGAATTTGAGGTTGCTGTGAGCTAGGATGCTATGGCACTCCACCAAGGGCAACAAAGTGATGCCCTGTCTCACTCAAAAAAAAAAAAAAGAAAAGGAAAGAAAAGAAAGAATCCAGTACTCACATCCCATACTTCCTCCCGTCTATGAAAAATTCTAATTTTTGAATATCCATTCTGTGCTTCAGATAAAAAATCATTAGATCTGTGTTAAATACAGGGGGGAAGTCAACACCAACAAATCATTAGACACCTGTGCAAAGTGCCGTGAGGCTGCAGAGGAGGTAGCATTTAGCTCAGTTAGGGGAGGGGTGTAGTAGAGAGCAGGCAAGGCTCAGAGAAAAAGCCTAAGCTGGAGGATTGTGAGCATTTCAGGCTGGGTGGAGAATTAAAGCCAGTTTGACGTGAGTAGTGTGCCAAGTCCGGTGCGGGCCATTGCTGGCTTGGAAATGCCAGTTTAGGGAATTCAAGTGGAGACCAGGTGGTTTTGGAGAAGATTAAGATATGTTTTGAATGCCCTTTATTGAATTCGCTTGGGACATCTAAGTGACTGTGACCACCTGCGATGGGATGTATGAATGTTAAGCTCAAGGTTGGACTCAGATTTGAGAGTCACACGCCTGCCTGCCTGTGAGCAGTAATCTTCCTACCAGCTGAGACAGCACTCAGTGATGCTGACAGACTTGAGATTTAGCTTGGATAAGTATGGTTGTAATTTTGATTACTCAGGAATTAAACAGTACTAAGTGCATAGTTCTGAGACTTGGAAAACAAATGTTTCCATTTGCTCAATGTGTGCATAGGGCCGGCAGCAAGGGAAGCACTTCTCTGCTCAGCAGCTGTTCAAAATCAGCTTTTGTGGAATTTTAACTTTCTGGCTTCCAAGCAAATTTGCAAAATGTAGAGTGGTGGTAAGCAAGGTTCACTGTTGTTCTTGGGGTTATTTTTTAAAAATTGGGTTTTAAAAAATTAAGTGTGAGTGCCGAGCAGAAACAGCTGGCTCTGCTCTTCCCAGCCTCGGTGTGGGTGGTTTCGGAACGACTCCCTGTTTCCTCTGTGGCAGCACACTGAAGGAGTTTGAGCAGGTGCCAAGACACTTGACCGACCAGCGCCACCTGTTCTCCCTGGAGGACCTCGTCAGGATCAAGAAGGGGCTGGTGGCACCGTTGCTCAAGAACATTCTGAAAGTTTCCCTCCTGCATGTGGCCAGCTGTGAGGTGAGGATTCGCCTGGAGCAATCCCTGACTGTCCTTTATTCACCAGGGCCTCATCTGGGCGTCCTGCACTTGACCTTACATGACTCACGCAAACCCTGAAGGAAGGGCTGGTGACACCATAGATGAGAAAACTGGGGTTCAGAACTGTGAAGTATCAGGCAGAACTGAGCTGCAGTATGAGCCTGGGCACTTCTAAGTCTGGGTGTGCAGTCCGGCTTGGGGCCCCCTTTGCCCTGATGTACCAAATCTCTTGGCCACGTGGACTCAAGATCTGATGGAGCATGAAGCTCTGTGTCTACGTGGCCTGAAGAATTCTGCTGCAGCAAACAGAAATGAAATGAGATCATTTAAGAACACGTGTTTTAAATTATGATCTTTTTCTGGGAATTTAAAACTGCCTTGTTATGAAATAGATGAAGGTGTGTTATTTTCGTTTCTGATCCATTCATTGCTGCAGAAAGTTATCTTTTTCCTTTTAGAGGCTAGAATCATAGACATTCAAAACTTGATGCTTCTAAGAGTTCTGTAAAAGTGATTGACAGCTTCTCTATGAGAAGAATTACCAATGTGGATTATCATTTTTGATGCTTTCTTTTACAGCTGTGTCAAGGAAAGGGCTTTATCTGTGAATTTTGCCAGAACTCGACGGTCATCTTCCCATTTCAGACTGCAACGTGCAGAAGATGTTCAGGTAGCCTAATAGCTTAATAGCAAGCTTAACAACAGCTTAGTAACTTAAATGCAAAAGTTAATTTACATTTAGTAACAAGGAAAAACTTAAGTTGAATAAATAGCTTAATAACTTAAGTGGAGTCTGTTTCTTTAAAGTACAATTATGGGCTCAGCACCTGTAGTACAGTGGTTACAGTGCCGGCCATATACACCAAGGATGGCGGGTTCAAACCCAGCCTTGGCCTACTAAACAACAATGACAACTGCAACAAAAATTAGCCAGGCATTGTGGCAAGCATCTGTAGTCCCAGCTCCTTGGGAGGCTGAGGCAAGAGAATTGCTTAAGCCCAAGAGGTGGAGGTTGCTGTGAGCTATGACGCCACGGCACTCTACCAAGGGCAATGTAGTGAGACTCTGTCTCAAAAAAAAAAATGTACAATTATGCTGGTGTGTGCTTATATGTTGGATTGGAGATAATAAAGTTCTAGGCACAGGAGGAGAAGCATTTGTGTAGGGCAGGGATAAAGGATTATGGCTCCTGGTACAGAGTTTGGATAGAAGAGACTGTCCCTTGTTGCCTCTGCTGGCCCCTGTACTGTAACTGGAACACATTCATGTCCAAGGTTGATGTTGTTCTTGCTCCTTTTGCACTGCAGTGGCAGAGTTGAGTAGATATCACAAAGGCTATATGGCCACAAGGTCTAAAACATTTACAGAAAAGATGGCAAATTCTTGTTCTACTGCATTAGTGCCCAAGGGAATCCCATGCTTTTTAAACCCTGTTTCATGGAGAGATCCTGGTAATGAACTCTGCCCTTGATATGGGCAGGTCCTCCTCTTAAGCCACTCTGGTGTCTCCCCTAACCCTCCAGGCAGTATTGCAGAATGAGTTCCCCAGCATAGAGACTCTGAGATGGGGATTTGTGCAGAAAAGTTGTGTGTTCTCTGGCTCAATACCTGTAGGGGCGTGAAGGCAGCAACATGGAACAACATAACATTATTACATTGAGTATTGCAGCAGCCCTCAGCCCATCTCATGGGGAGCTCTGGAGCTGGGTGACCTTTCAGCATTGTTCCAGACTGGGGATAGTGGTCTTGCCAAGCCTTTAAATCCAACAGTGACCAGTCACTGGATGCAATCTGGTGCCAGGGAAGGTGAAGCTGCTCTCCCCGTTTAGGACCATTTCCAGAGAAGCAATCCTGTTTCCTAGAGCCATCAGCCACTAAGTCTTTCGGAGGCTTCAGTGTTTCAGTACATCTGAAGGGCACTGCAGCGTCCACCAGGCTCTCTGGTCCATGACCTGTTGGGAGAACTAAAATCTTGGGGAGTTTTAGTCTGGCTGATTTCTTTTTTAGAAGCCTCTAGGTTCTGGATTTGAACCCCTCTCTTCCTAGGATGGGGTGAGTGTCTTTAAGCATATGAGAAAACAAGATAGTGCGCTTGCTGATGGCTGTGCTCCTTGCTTGCAGTGTGTGGCACTTGCTTTCACAAGCAGTGTTTCCGGTCCTCCAAGTGCCCCCGCTGTGCCAGGATGTCAGCTCGGAGAAGACTTTTGGAAAGTTTGCCCTCTACAGCGACTTGATGCTTCTGAGCATTGTGAAAAAGACTTGTCAGCATGCCTTAAGATAACACCAATTTGTGTTTACCACTGATAACCTTTTAGGTATCAGGTATTGTATATTCAGAGAAAAAAGATGGCCAATATTCTCTTTATTATATATACTTAATGTTTTTTTTAAAAATGCAGATTCTTGGGCGGCACCTGTGGCTCATCGAGTAGGGCGCCAGCTCCGTATACCGAAGGTAGCAGGTTCAAACCTGGCCTCAGCCAAACTGCAAAACAGACAAATAGCCGGGCGTTGTGGCGGGTGCCTGTAGTCCCAGCTACTTGGGAGGCTGAGGCAAGAGAATCGCCTAAGCCCAAGAGTTGGAGGTTGCTGTGAGCTGTGTGACGCCACAACCCTCTACCAAGGGCGATAAAGTGAGACTCTGTCTCTACCAAAAAAAAAAATGCAGATTCTTTATTGTTAAGCATAGGGTTGTTACTAGTGATTTGTTTACAAATGTTTTATACTTTTGCTGCTACCGGGTTTTTTTCTTTTTGAGTTTTTTGATACTTCTTAAATCGTATTTGAATAGCTATATTTGGCTAATGCTGGAGCCAGTTTTTTTTTATATGTGTGAACTGTAACTGACAAGATGAATTTACTCAATTCCTCTTCTTTGAAAACTTGTTTGATAAAACTGGTAGATTCAATGAACAAAAATGCAACCCCAAAATCTGTTTGCTTAGGCTTTTATTCCTTCAAAACATAGACTTTCACTTACGTGACATTTTGTAAATATATCGGTCTTACACATTTTATTCATTTCAGGGTTTGAATAGAAAGTGCACATTTCTTCTACAGTTAAATTTATTTCAAGATAAAAGTTCTTGCAGTGGGTGTAGGTCTGGTTGAGGTGAAACTTGAAGCAGTTGCCTCTAGATGGCACTGTTTCACATGGAACAAATTGACCCTGTGTTTATCATCTTTGTTCCCTGCACTGCTATGTAAAGGGAGGCAGAAGTAAGTATAACTTCATCCTTACCCGTTAGGGTTTTGGATTATAGATATAAACTGAACATAAAGTATTTGAAGATCTAAATAATCTGGAGAAAGTACTTTTTTCTTTTTGGTTTAAGAGATGAGGTCTCACTCTATTACCCAGGCTGGTCTGGACCTGCTAGCCTCAATTGATCCTCCTCGCTTGGCTCAATTGATCTTCCTAGCTTAGCCTCCCAAGTTGGTAGGACTACAGGCAATACCGCTGTGCCAGACTGGACATACTCTTAATGAACAATGTGATTCCAGTAATAATATTAAAATTATAGACATGAATTCGGGTTAGGTGAATCACAAAACTTTTATGAATTTCTTTTTCCTAATAGTTCTTATATTTACATGCATTCCTGAAACATAGGAACCTATTTTTTTCTTCTTCTACCCTCTATCTGCTTTCTCCTTGGGGCTCAGAAAGGGACCCTGGGGCTGATTCCTTCCTAGTACACTTTCAGATTGAGTGGTTCTCAGTCTAGGGCTTGGGTGTCATATTCCCCAAGATTCACATGCCCTCACTAAACCTAATTTGAATGAATTTCTTAAACAGCACAGGCAAGCAGGAAGGTGTCACCGATTGTCCTTTGACTCTGACTACCAGCACATGTGTATGTTTTATTCAATGAGATAAAATTGAACATATGAAAGAAATGAATGTTTTCTATCAATCTGTCTTTTCATCCAGTCTTTTCATTCTGTAAATTGTTTTCTCACATTCATCCTTTAACATTTCTTTTAAATAGAAATTTAGGCATAGAGAACAAGTAAGATCAGATTTCAAACAATATTTCATTCCCACCCGTCGCTCATATTCCCTGTTAGGAATCCAGGGTCAGAGTGGAATGTTTATATTCCTTATAACAGCTGTGGGAGGTAAAGGTCAGTATCTACATTTAACAGGTAAGGAAATGAGGTCTAGAGAAGAGACATAACTTCCACAGGTTTCCACGGGACACACACGCTGGAGGTGCGGTCAGCGTTCCAGTCGGCTTGCCTCCGAAGCCTGTCCCTACCCCCTACTTCTTTTGGTGGTGTCCTTTTGAGAGCAAAGGAGTGAAAACAACCTTAACTGATGAATGCTAATCAAACCTACGGTAATGGCACTGGGTGGAATGCTTTTTCACATTATTCTCTTGATTTAAGGCAATGGCAGTGGTTCAAGCATTGCTTAAAGGGTCTGTACTCAGGGTTGCTGTGTTTGTGAGGCGCTGGTGTGTGTGTTTTGCACACCTTTAATATTAAATGAGAGTACACAGTGTTATCAGGAAATAGCACTTTTTATTTTGAGGAAGGATGAGGTCATTTAAATAATTGCTCTACAGGGTTTATCTGACACTCGGCTCCTCCCCACTGTGGTAGAAGAGGCTCCTTCCCTGTAAGGCACTTGCTGGAACAGTGTGTCAGCCCACATGCAGCACTCTATAGGGAAGTAATTCTCTGTGGCATATATTGCTCTATAATGGGATTTACTGATGACGTGGTTTTTCTGTTCAACTCTTACTTGTCTACTGGAAGGAAGGTGACTACATGGTCAGACCATCACCCACTGTGAATTGCAGTGCTGTGATCCTCAACGATGGATGTTCTGCCTCAATACTCTTTACATAGACAGTTCCAGTAACATGTCATTTATAGTCTTGATTATCAACTGCAGATGGGAAGTTATGCCATCTTGAGGCAGGCAAAATTGAGTGAGGACAGATGAGCCATCCCAAAGATGTTCTGATATGTTGTCCTAGGTGAGAATTATTGAATCCCAGATTTACCACTTCCTGTCTGGGCTAGCCATTTACATTATCTGAGCCTGTTTGTAAAGTTAGGGATGATAACTATATGCAGTTGATGTAAAGATTAGAAATGAAAGTACCCATGAGCATGTCTGGTACAAGCTGAGGCCTGATAAGTGATAATAATGAGGTCTAGACAGTCTAAAAATTGAGTCATACCACTTATTTTCTCTAGCTATAGATGAGTGACCTGCTCAGCCTCAGTTTGTAATTTGTAATATGATTACACATGTTATGACTGTGACCTACTTGGAACTAGGGTCTTTGCAGAAATAGTTAGGATGAGGACATACTCCATCAAGATGAGCCTCGAACCAGTGACTGGTGCCTTTATATGAAGAGAAAAATTTAGATAGAAACATAGACTCAAGACATGGGGAAGAATGGGAGTAAAGATTGGGGTGATGGATCTACAAGCCACGGAGTGCTAAGAATTGCTGGCCGCCTCCAGAAGCTAAGATCGAGGCATGGAACAGATTCTTCCTCAAAGCCTTCAGAAGGAACCAATCCTGCTGCCACTTCTGGCATCCAGAATTATGAAAGAATAAATTCCTATTCTTTTAAACCACCTAGTTTGTGTTAATTTGTTACTACAGCTCTGGGAAACTAATACATCTACCATTTGCTGTTGTTAGGAGGGTTAAATAATGACTACATAACACGTAGGAAAGAGCTATCACAGTTCTAGGCACACAGAGGCCTTATCAAGTATTGAACTTTTTTTTTTTTTTGAGACAGCCTCAAGCTGTCACCCTAGATAGAGTGCTGTGGCATCACAGCTCACAGCAACCTCCAATTCCTGGGTTCGAGCGAGTCTCTTGCCTCCGCCTCCCAAGTAGCTGGGACTACAGGCACCTGCCACAATGTCCGGCCGTTTTTTGGTTGCAGCCATCATTGTTGTTTGGCCCGCCCAGGTTGGATTCGAACTCGCCAGCTCAGGTGTACGTGGCTGGCGCCTTAGCCCGTTGAGCCACAGGCGCCGGGCCCAAGTGTTGAACCTTTAAGCTTCAAGTATCAAAGACACAGAGGGTGGACTCTGAAAGATGATGATTACATGAAACCCTACACCATCTGTAGATGTGCGGTGCAAACAGAGAGAGACCCAAACACAGCAGTAGTAGCTGGATACTTTAACTCTCTACTCTCTCAGCGCATAAGCATTGGAGAAAGCTGCTTTCCTTTTATGTATTGGGATCTCCTTGAATTCGGAAGGTGGTGGTTTGGATGATGGTGGAGAGGGTGGGGTTACTTGGAAAAGCAGATGGGTCTATTTTGTTTCTCATGTAACAGAATTTGAAGCTAATTTTCAAACAAATCGCCAGTGTTTCTTGATTAGTGAGTGTTAAGAAGACCCTTCCCTTTTCTTGTAGTGCTCATAAGACTGGGGATTGATGCGCAGGAGACAGGGAGGGCACCTGTTCTGCGCCATGCTGTCCTCACTGCTGGACTCACTCGGGGGCATTCTGTGTGTAGCTGGGGAGAGGTGCTAATGGTCCTCGCCATCCTGGCCTCTGGAGACCTCACAGGTGTGACAGACTGTTAGACAGCAGTGTCAGGACGCCACATGGCATAAATGCCTGTGAACAATGCTGTGAGCAGGGCATGTTGTAGGGCTTTGCTATAGGTGTTTGGAGTGTACAGTACCAAGAGGCAGGGAGCCAGTAGGGCAGGACTGAATTTCCAAGCCAATTCTGAGGCATCACTGGGACATCCAATAGGGGGAAAGAAGGAGGATTTGCTGTAGAGAGAGATCACGGCCAGGAAGGAGAGTTTGTGTTCAGGTGCAGACTTGAGCTGCAGGCTGGGGAGGTGCCAGGCAGTGCTGCTGTCAGTCCTGGGGTGGAGTGGTACCGCAATTTCTTCTAGTAGGTTCTTGGTCTTGGGGATTAAAAGAATGAATCCATCGACCATAGATCCGTGGTAAGACAGGATTTATTTTACAGAAAAGAATACAGAGGAAAAGCACTAGAGTTCTGGCAGAAGGAAAAACTTAAATCAGAAAATCTCTCTGCGTGGGTTTTTTGTCTAGGGGTATATATAGTCATATGGGTCCTTTGTAGTTACATCTGGCCATGACTTGGTAACAAATGTAGATACAGTCCCTTCTGCCGGGGTAAGATGAAAGAGTGTATTAACGAATGGATACAGTCCCTTCCGTTAGGGGCAAGGAGAACGAGCGCATTAATAAAGGGCTACAGTCCCTTCTTGAAATTGTCCAGGCCTAGGAAACGTACATGAAATTGACCTGACCTAGGAGTTGCGGGGTCCCCCTGAATGAGGGAACCCTGTATCACCCTTGGGACTGTGAAATGATCACAGTGAAGTAGTGCAGCCAGAGGAGGTTCTCTAGGTCCAAGGGTGGTGCTGGAGTTGACATCTGCAGCAGCGCGGGCTGTGCCGTGGTCTCCCCTAACTAACTAGGGCCCCCCACCCCCACCCCCGGGGCTTCCGCCGCTGCTCTCTCTGCCGCACTTGGTTCTCCAGCTCTGCCTCCCCTGTCCGCTCCGCCAACACCATTGAGGCAGAGATGCAGAAGGTGAGGAGGGTCCTCCGGGTGGCTGGCGCTGACCAAGCTGGGGTGCACCCGCCATGTATCAGAGGTTCTACTATACTTTGAAGTTAAAATGTTTTCTCCCACCACGTGCCTTGTCCAGGGCCTGAGAGAGCAGGTTGAATTGCAAAGCCTTGGACTCCCGGGTGCTGTGCTCCGGAAGAAGTGGCCGCTCTGGCAGAGCTCGTGGTGGGCTCACACCTGCCCCCTTTTTCTCCTCATCTTGGCTCTAGCCGCCAAGCAGCCACCCCTTGGCTGCCCCTTGTTTCCGGTGGGAACAGCACATTTCACCTCTAGGAGAATGGACAGGGAGACAGTCCAGAGCAGCCCTAGAAGTAGGTCTGGGTTTACAGGGCAGGGAATTCTGGGGTTCTGGGTGCCCAGAGCACCCTCCAGAAAGAGGGGCAAGGGCTTTGCATGGACACGGACCCTCGGCCTTTGCCTCCTCTAATGTGGAGAAGGGCACAGCGAAAGGCAGGCCACAGCGGCCTCTCTTTCCCTATCCCAGGCAAGGGCTGCGTGAAGAGCAGAACTGGAGGCAGAAGCATGAAATAAGGTAAGAGGGGCAGTCCTGGTGCAGAGAAGGCTGCAGGCAGAGGCAGGGGCCTGAGAAAATACAGAGGAAGTACATCATTTGCCTAAATTATATGGCTAATTTCTTCATATATGGAAATTTATATAGAAAGAGAGTCTCACTTTGTCACCCTCGGTAGGTAGAGTGCCGTCACTCAGCTCACAGCAACCTCCAACTCCTGGGCTTAGGCGATTCTCTTGGCTCAGCCTTCCGAGTAGCTGGGACTATAGGCGCCCACCATGATGCCTGGATATTTTTTGTTGCAGTTTGGCCGAGGCCGGGTTTAAATCCGCCACCCTTGGTATATGGGGCCAGCCACAGGTGCCGCCCTCTTCTAATTTTTTTATTTCATGTTAATATGAGGTTACAAGCAATTAGGTTACAATGTTTGCATTCGTTAGGTAAAGTCCCTGTTGTAGTTGAGTTGGGCACCCAGGAGGTGTGCTATACACCCTTACATTTTGCCCACTAGGTGGGAGCACACCTAACTCCCTCCCTCTCCCCTCTCCCCATCCTCTTCCCACCCTGACTTGAAATGAGTTTTTCTCTTGTATGGGGGTGTATTCATTCTTCTACTGGCATCTTATTAGTATTGAGTACATTGGAGACTTGCTTTTACATTCTTATGATACTTTACTAAGAAGTATGTGTTTCAACTGCATCCCAGACCCAGTTAGTACAAAAGATGTAAAGTCTCCATCTTTTTTAATGGCTCAATAGCATTCTATGGCATACATATGTCGCAGCTTGTTAATCCATTCCTGGGTTGATGTTCCTTAAACTTACTGACCAATCATGCATACACAACAAATATATGGTAATTGAAAAGAAGGACAAAGGCTTTCTAAAGTGAAGGAATTGGTGGGAAAGGAAAGCTCTGAACTGGAAGATAGTGATACAGGACATTTGACTCCCCAGCCAGCTCAGCGAAGCTGAGCCTCCACCTTTGTGGTGTTGGTGCGGCGGCAGCCGGCTGAGGAACCAGCGGGCTGGATGATAGGAAGGGGGGTGCCTCCGACCCCCTCTGGAGGCTCCAATTGCCAAAAAGGCCGGACGGCTGCCAGGAAGACACTGGTGCCTTGGTGTCTCCTTCACTTTACACTTAGGACTAAATGTGGAACCCCCATTTCCTATGCCTAGGTCAATTTCACGTGACTGTGTCCATTCATTGATACATTCATTCACTTTGCCCTGGCAGGCAGAAGGGACTGTGTTGGTTCATTGATATATTCATTCACCTTGCCCCCGGCGGAAGGGCTGTGTTCATTGTTTCCTGGCCAAGGAACCCATACACCTATATATACCCTGAGACTAAAAGTCTAAAGGGGGAGATGGGGAAAGATGGGGAAAGAAATGGAGAGAGCTTTTCTCTCCCCACTTGAGTTCTCTATCTCTACCAGGAGCTTTAGTGTTTTTTGTATTCTTTTCTGTAAATAAATTCTGTCTTACCACTAGGGGATAAAAAAAAAAAAGAAAAAAGAAAATGCCATGAAGGCTACGTTAAACAGTTTGATGAAAACATTTCAGATTGTATATGAAACCAGCACATTATAACCCTTGATTGCACTAATGTATGCAGCTGTGATTTAATAAAAAAAAAAAAAAGAAAGAAAGAAAGAAAAACCCAGAGCAAGTATAATACTCAGTAGTAAAAGCAGCAAGCTCTTCTGAGATCAGGAATAAGCCAATGATGCCTGCTTTGCCACTTCTATTCAACACAGTAACACAAGTCCTAGCTGGAGCACTTAGAGTGAGAACAAAATAAAGGGCATCCAATTTGAATGGAAGAAGTAAAATGATCTGTTTGCAGATGATAATGATCTTATATGTAGAAAACCCTAAAGATTCCACAAAAAACCTATTAGAACTAATAAATTCAACAAACAAGATACACAGTCATCACTCAAAAATAAGTTGCATCTCTACATACCAACAGTCAATCTTAAAAGGAAATTATACAAAGTGTTTCATTTACAATAGCATCAAAGTAAATGACTTAACCAAGGAGGTAAGACTTATACAATTGACAACTACAAAACATTGCTACAAGAAATTAAAGACATAAATGGATATACATCCATTTCATGGGTTAGAATTCGTAATATTATTAAGATGCCACTATTACTCAAAGTCATCTACAGATTCAATGTAATCCCTATCAAAATCCCAATGATGTTTTTTGCAAAATAGAAAAACTTAACCTAAAATTCATGTCTAATATCAAGGAACCCTAAATAGCAAATAAATAAATAAAAATCTTGAAAAAGAACAAAGTTGGAGGACTCCTTCTTCCTGATTCCACAAAACTGCAGTAATCAAAACAGTATAGAGCTGGGCCTGTCACAGTGACTTGTGCCTGTCATACCAGCTATTTGGTAGGGTGAGGCAGGGTGATCATTTAAGGCCAGGAGTTCAAGACCAACCTAGGCTACAGAGACTGCTCTGTTAAAAAAAAAAAAAGAAAGAAAGAAAGAAAGAAATTATCCAGGTATGGTGGCACATGCCTATAGTCCCAGCTGCTTGGAAGGCTGAGATGGGAGGATCACTTGAGCCCAGGACCTCAAGGCTGCAGAATGAGACCCTGTCTCTTAAAAAACAAAACAAAAAATAGTTGTGGCTCTGGCATAAAGACAGACATACAAACCCATGGAACAGAATAGAGACTTGCCTATATGGTCAAGTGATTTTGGACATGGGTGTCAAGACTATTTAATGGGGGAAGAGACAGTCTTTTCAACAAATGGTGTTACAAAAACAGGATATCAACTTGCAAAAGAATGAAGCTGGACCCTTACCTCACACAATATACAAAAATTGGATGAATAACAGAGCTAAATATAAAACCTAACACTACAGAACTCTTAAAAGAAAAATGGGATGAAAACTTCATGACATTTGATTTGGCAGGGATTTCTTACCACAGGCAACAAAGAAAAAAATAGACCCATTAGAGTTCATGGAAATTTTACAATTTTGTACACCACAAGACACTATCAACATAGTAAAAAGGCAACTCATGGAATGGGGAAAATATTTAAAAATCATGTATCTGAAAAGAGATTAAAACACAGAATCTATAGAGAATTCCTGAAGCTCAACAACAATAAAAAAATCAAACCACCCAATTCCAAAATGGGCAAAGGAATTGAATAGACAGTTCTCTGAAGAAGATATGCAAATAGGTAATAAGCATATGAAAAGATGCTTAGCATTATTAATCATTAGAAAAATCCAAATCAAAACAAGATATCATCTCCCACCCATTAGGATGGCTACTATCAGAAAACCAAAAAATAACAAGTGTCAGTGAGGATGTAGAGAAAGCAGAACCCTTGTATACTGGTAGTGGAAATGTACTGTAAAAAGCAGTATGGTGATTCCTCAAAACATGAAAAACAGTGTAGAGAGCAGGCAATGAGATGGCAGAGCCCTCACAGCCTGGGGAACATTCAGAGAATGAACCCCCAACTGCTTCTCCTGTTCCCCAAACAGCCATATTCCTTTCTTCCTGCTCCCTCTGCCAGAAGTCACACAGCCCTTTCTTTGTCTAGTTAACTATGCAGAGATCCTTGAGATCTCTCCCTTCTTTCTCCTTGTCATATGCTAATAAAGTTAAGTAGTTACCACTAAGTCACATAGTTCTTTCGTTTTGTTAACTATGCTGGGATCATCGTGGTCTTTCCCTTCTTGCTTCTTGTTATTTGTCAACAAAGTTGAGTAGAAACCATTAACAAGATGATTTGTCTTTGTTAAAGTTATTTACATTTTCCTATTGTACTGTAAGACCAAAACTATGTCTTTTGTTTATGTTATTTCCCCATATTGTCTTTGGTACCTTCCTCTGGATAAGCCTTTACAAATACTATAAAATAAAGCTGATTATGGGATTTGGTGCATCCTTTGTTTCCGTGTCTTCTCTTATGCTATATTTTCCTCATTCCCCACCAATTCCCTTCTGGTTTGCTCCCCTTCACTACGCTGATTTTTGACAAAACAGCTTGTAATCCTAGCACTCTGGGAGCCCAAGGAAGATGGATTGCTTGAGCTCAGGATTTCAAGACCAGCCTGAGCAAGAATGAGACCCTGTCTCTAGGAAAAATGAAAAGGCAAGAGGATTACTTGAGCCCACCAGTTTAACGTTGCTGTGAGTTATGACGCCATGGCACTCTACCAAGGGCAACAAAGTAAGACTCTCTCTCAAAAAAAAAGAAAAACAAAAACAAAAGCAAAATATGTAACCAAATATGTGTGCTTCCTGTAATATTCTGAAATAACAAAAAAAAAAAAGTTGCCAAAAACAGAATTATCATATGATCTAGCAGTTTCACTTATGGGTATATATGCCCAAAGAACTGAAAGCAGAGTCTTAAATCACTATAATCACTACTCTAGATATCCATCAACAGAAGAATAAGCAGAATGTGATATACGAACAGTGGAATATTATTCAGCATTAAAAAGGAAGGAAATTCTGACATATGCTAGATGATCCTTGAGGACATTATGTTAAGTGAAATAAGCCAGTCACAAAAACAGAAATCCTATATAATTCTACTTATATGAGGCATTCTAAGCAGTCAAAAATCACAGAGACAGGGTGGTGCCTGTGGCTCAAGGAGTAGGGTGCCGGTCCCATATACCAAGGGTGGTGGGTTCAAGCCTGGCCCTGGCCAAAAAAACTGTTAAAAAAAAAAAAATCACAGAGACAGAAAGCAGAATGGTTCTTGCCAAAAGCTGACAGGAAAAAGAAATGGTGAATTAGTTTTATGGATATTCAGTTTTACAAGACAAAAAGTGTTATGGAGCTGGACGGTGGTGACAATTGTACAATATTAGGAATACACTTAAAACAACTGAACTATATACTTAAACACAGTTAAGATGCTGAATTTGAAGTTATGCGTATTTTAACACACCAAAAAAACTGGAGAAAAATCTCAATCAACATACACTAGACCCTCTGTAAGTTGGCCACACACAGGACTGTAACAAAGAGGTCAACATACAAAGGTGGTCCATATAAGGAAACTTCCATTGAGTACATGTTCAGTCTATGAAAAATTAGGTCAACTAAAGGAGGTGGTCAAGGTAGGGAGATAGTCAGCTATGGAGGTTCTACTGTATTTATAACTTTTCTAGCTTCTTCATTTAGAACTGCCTTATTAAAGCCTTTATTCATTGTATGCTTATTCTTTCTAGATCTTTAATACTAATCCTTTTCAAGTTACATGATTTTCAAATCTTGTATACTCTTCTATGTAAAATAGAACTTCTGTAAATTGGCCACCCAAGGGACTGTAACAAACTTGTCAACATGAGGAGGTGGTCAACATAAGTACCTAAACCCTGCTGTACTGAGATACACACATGGTGGATGTCCAGTCCATGAAAATTAGGTCAATTTGAGAAGGCAGTCAACAAAAAGAGGTAGCAGACTATGGAGGTATTACTGTAACTCACTATTACGGAAAAACTATAAAAGAAAAGCTGTGTGATCATTTCATTATGTCAAAGAAATCATTTGATGAAAAACATGATAAAAAACTTTCAGGAAGGTCTTTGGCTGGGTGCAGTGGATACACCTATAATCCCAGCACTTTGGGAGGCTGAGGTGGATAGATCACCTGAGCTCATGAGTTTGAGACCAGCCTAAGCTACAGCAAGAGCCCATCTCTAAAAATAGCGGGGCATTGTGGTGGGCACCTGTAGTCCCATTACTCAGGAGGATGAGGCAAGAGAATTGCTCGAGCCCAAGAGTTAAGAGGTTGCTGTAAGCTATGACGCCAGGGCATTCAACCAGGGATGACAAAGTGAGACTTTATCACACACACACACACACAAAAACTTTAGAAAAATAAAAAGAAAAAAAAAATAAAAGAAAAAAAGGGGGGCCAGGTATGGCCCATAATCCCAGCACTTTGGGAGGCCAAGATAGGCAGATTGCTTGAGGCCAAGAGTTCAAGACCAGCCTAGGCAATATAGTAAAACCCTGCCTCTACAAAAACTTTAAAAATCAGCTGGGTCTAATGGTGCACACCTGTAGTCCTGGCTACTCAGAAGGCTGAGGTAGGAGATCACTTGAGCCCAGAAGTTTGAGGTGATAGTAAGCTAAGATGATGCCACTGCATTCCATCCTGGGCAATAGAGTGAGACTCTGTCTCTGAGGGAAAAACCAAACAAGGGAAATTTCTCAATTCCTGATGAAAGACATCTATGAAAACTTATACCTAAGATCACAATTGAGAAATGAAAAAATGGCAAGGCTCACACCTATAATTCTAGGACTCTGGGAAGCAGAGGCAGGAGGATTGCTTGAGCTCAGGCGTTTGAGACCAGCCTGAGCAAGAGTGAGACTCCACTTCTACTAAAAATAGAAAAACTAGCTGGGCATGGTAGCAGGTGTCTGCAGTCCCAGCTACTGGAGAGACTGAGGCAGGAGGATAACTTGAACTCAAGAGTTTGAGGTTGCTGTGAGCTATGATATCACAGCACTCCATCCAAACTCTGTCTTGAAAAAAAAAAAAAAGGAAAGGAGGAAGGGAGGGATGGAGAGAGAAAGGAAGGAAGGAAGGAAGAAAGGAAGGAAGGGTGCTTTCCCCCTAAAATTGGAAACTGGGCAACAATATCCACTCTCAACAGCTACTCATTTTCCCACTAAATTGTAGATCCAAACTCCTGCATCCAATCTAAATTTGGATTTTGTAGTTTTGTTCTTTGAGATCTACAAAGGTAATTTTTTTTCCCTCCCTATGCAATTTATTTCCCATTTGACCAATTCCATAAGTATTTTCAATTATTTATCTACATAATGCTTTCTATAATAACATTAGCTGCCATGCTGGTTTCCATTTACCTGCAATGGTTGATTAAAACTGGCTTAGGTTTGCTAAAGTGAATACACAAGGTATGTTCAATACCTGAAGAGAGACTCTGTGCTCTCCTGTCTCAAAAGGAGAGCGAGAGAGGTATGCTCACCATCTGCTGTCTGCAGGATGCTCCCGTCGCACCCCTGAGGAATACCTCTCACAGCAGCCACCTGTGGACGTTCACGGTACGAATGCTCCACCAGGCCTGTGGTGACATCAGGAGGGGCAGAGCGCAGATCTGCTTGGAAACACCAAAATAAAGTGGCCGTAAGTCACACAAGTATTAAGCTGCATCCAAACCCCACGAGTCTGTTTCTATCAGCTAAGCTCTAAACAGGGAGTGTGCACTCTGATTAACTCTGTTTTCCTGGGTGGCCCAAGGCACACTGGCACCCTGTGATTTCCAGACGTGTGGTGTGGAGGTCTGCATTCACAGTGACTTGTCACCTGGATCTAGCCCGAGCACCAGCCCTACACAGACACGGGCACAGACCTAGAGTAAACCACAGCAGCCTAAGGAGAGGTCAGTTCAGAAATTCCCCTCAAGGAAGCAGAAACAAATTTGAAATCAGTCCTCATTGGAACATTTTTTGTTACATTATGAAAAAATAGGCAGATTCCCGACCCCCCAAAAAGTATGTTGGATGCTATACCTTTATAGGTCTCAAAGAAGAAAACTACAAAATCAAAATTTAAACTGTCTCCAGTGCCATTTAAAAGTTAATCTGTAGGCTTGGAGCGTGTGGCTGAATGGGCTAAGGCGCCAGCCACGTACACCTGAGCTGCTGGGTTCAAATCCAGCCCAGGTCCGCCAAACAACAGTGACAGCTGCAACTAAAAAATGGCCGGGCGTTGTGGCGGGCGCCCGTAGTCCCAGCTACTTGGGAGGTGGAGGCAGGAGACTCGCTTGAGCCCAGGAATTGGAGGTTGCTGTGAGCTGTGATGCCACAGCACTCTATCCAGGGTGACAGCTTGAGGCTCTGTCTCCAAAAAAAAAAGTTAATCTGTAAAAGTAAGAAACCACAATCAAAATTCTTACAGTATATTAGAGTAACATTGAGGTTAGCGTAACGTCAGGTATAGGACATGTTTAAAAGTCATTCATCCAGCATCTGCATGTGCTCTTTCATGTTTAATGTTCAAGGTACAGCACACTGATCTCTTCAGAATGCAGGCCAGCAGTCAGTAGCTGCAGGATTATTGTTATAACTGGGTCTACCACTAGCAAAGGCACACATCTTACGCTGATAGGAAATTGTGTCCACCATAACACAGAGCCCACAGACACCCACAGGAACCAACCCGCGTTGGTGGACACTGGTAAACTGTTTAGTATTGTATTGGATATGTCTGCCCGTCCCACCGTGGCACTTGAACACCTTAAATGTTCAATTCTGATCGCCTATCATCTCACACAAAGTAAGAACTTTTTAGATATGTACGAAGAGGAAGTTAGTTACATGGAAACAAAACACAATAAACTCTATTTATGTACGACAATTAACTTTTCAGAAAATCTACAACTTTAATGAAAGTTTCATAATGCTTCAAAAAGTCTGATGCTGACCAGATCAGCATTTTAAAGACAGAGTTTCACTTTGTTGCCCTTGGTAGAGTCCTGTGGCATCACAGCTCACAGCAACCTCCAGTTCTTGGCCTTAGGTGATTCTCTTGCCTCAGCCTGCCGTGTAGCTGGGACTACAGGGGCCTGCCACAACGCCCAGCTATTTTTTTTTGTTGTTGTTGTTGTTGCAGTTTGGCCGGGGCTGGGTTTGAACCCTCCACCCTTGGTATATGGGGCCGGCACCCTACCCACTGAGCCACAGGCGCCACCCTCTTTAACTTATTTTAAAAAAAGTTTTCTTCCTCTTCCAAAAACAATAAATGATTTTAAAAGTATACAGGGAAAAGAAGGAATACATGGTAACTTACACACTACAAAGTATTTTTAAAAATAGCTGCATAAAGGCTCGGTGCCTGTGGCTCAACTGGCTAAGGCGCCAGCCATGTACACCTGAGCTGGCAGGTTCGAATCCAGCCTGGGCCCACCAAACAACAATGATGGCTGCAACCAAAAAATGGTTGGGCGTTGTGGCGGCCGCCTGTAGTCCCAGCTACTTGGGAGGCAGAGGCAGGAGACTCGCTTGAGCCCAGGAATTGGAGGTTGCTGTGAGCTGTGATGCCACAGCAATCTATCCAGGGTGACAGCTTGAGGCTCTGTCTCAAAAAAATAAAATAAAATAAAAAAAG
>CAUYRH010028901.1:0-34625 GCA_963574655.1 Perodicticus potto | reverse complement strand
GAGAAAATGCCAGGAAGGCTATGTTAATCAGTTTGATGAAAATAGTTCAGATTGTATATGAAACCAGCACATTGTACCCCTTGATTGCACTATTGTACACAGCTATGATTTAATAATAAAGACAATAAAAAAAATAAAATGTGTTTCTTCAATCTTGAAAAAAAAAATAAACAGATTAAATTATAAAAAAAAGTATTTGTTCCTGATACTTGTAATTTATGTTTCTTCCCTTTTTTTTCGATTGTTATTGCTTAGGATTTATCAATTTTATTACCTTTTCGAAGAACCAACCTCTAGGGTTGATAATTTTTTTTTTTATTTCTATTTAATTGCTTTATGCTCTTTTCTTTACTATTAGAAATACAGAAATTCTAATTTTTTTAGGTGTATTTATTTAGATTCTAGAGATGAAAGTTAGATCATTGTTTTTTTACCCTTTTCTTATCTGTACATTTTAGTACTATGAAGTTTCCTCTGAGCTCTGTTTTAACTGCAGCCTTAAGTTTTGTTATCATTCAGTTAAAACTATTTTGAAATTTCATTGTCATTTAGAAATGTGTTTCTTCAACATCTGGAAATTTTCCAGTTTTTAAAAAATGTGTGTTGAATAAAACATTAATAAACTAGCTTGGGACTCCTTCAGGAAATGTGCTAAGTTTGTTGAAAATTGCATAAATGTGGAGTCAGACATCTCTGAATTCATGTTTTGGCATCACTTTGTGATCTTGAACAAAATTCCTAACCTCTCTGAACTTTGGCCTTCTCACCACTCAAATAAGCATCATAAACTTAAATTAAAACAAAAACTGTATTAAACACCCATTAAAATGTATTGACTATTGGCTTGGCGCCTGTAGCACAGTGGTTAGGGTGCTGGCCACATATACCGAAGCTGGCGTGTTCGAGCCCAGCCCAGGCCAGTTAAGCAACAATGATGACTGCAACAGGAAAATAGCCGGGTGTTGTGGTGGGCACCTGTAGTCCCAGCTACTTGGGAGGCTGAGGCAAGAGAATCACTTAAGCCCAAGAGTTTGAGGTTGCTGTGAGCTGTGACGCCACAGCACTCTACCTAGGATGACATAGTGAGACTCTGTCTCAAAAAAAAATGTATTGACTATTAAAGAAGACAAGAAAAATCAAGTCTAGCACAGAGATTTGCAGATTAGCAAGTTCTTAGCCAGTGGTGGTTCCTTTCTGCCTTCCCTGGTTGACAATCCAGTTGCCTTCAGGAGCCCTTGCAGCCATAGCCACTGTGGCCACTCCCACGATTCTTCACTAGCCCCTTCTCTCATGGGAATTTAGTCTTGTGTGGACAAGTTTTGGGTGTTTGAGACCAGTTCTGATTGAGATTTAGACTTGGCCTCAATTAGCTCCATCTACAGAGTGTTGTCAGAAATAGTCCCTGCAGTATCCTGGTGACCTGTTTATTTTCTTGTCAACATTACTTTATCTTATAATCAAGCTCAGTTGTTGATTTCCAGATTCACTGATGTCCTTGGGATACCCACCTTGAAGTGGCTGCCTGTGCCAGAAAAGTTTTGTTCTTCATGTCCCCTTCCAAACCTGAAATAGATTAGAAATCAATTTGCGAGACTTCCCCTAAAAAGACTCATTTGAGTGCTCAAGTTCAGAGCCAGTGGAGACCTTAGGGGAGGCTGGACCCAAAGTTTTCATACCATTGTTGTAGAGGCTGCGGGGAGCCAGGGAGGGGGTTAGGACTGGGGTCCTTGTGTACTTTCATTACCATGATGCCCCATCCCTGCCTTCTTTCATCTGTACATCCAACTTTGGATACGTTTGCCATTGACTATACAGCCCTGTCTAGCTCTAAGGACATTCAGACCTACACGTATAAATAGAACCTCCCATGTTTGAGGGACTTCTCTGCTGGATTAGTGATCTTACTCTAAAACCTGCTACTCCATGCTTCCCATCTGTTCTTATTTGCTAAAAAATTCTCTTACCATCTCAACTTTCATAAACCATCATACTTACCCAAAGGCTGTGGGAATGACCTAGGCCTTAATGCCCCTTTTCTATTAATAACTGTCTAAGGCTCACTATTTTCTGATGGTAATGGTCCTTGACCTTATCAGGTTTGAATCACAGTTCCAAATAAAGTTCTGAGATTTTTTGGCCGAAAGTTTGAAAGGATACACAAACACGTAAGTGCATATGTGTATGTGTGGATATATGCGTGCAGTCATACACCACTTAATGACAGGGATACATCCTAAGAAATGCATCAGTAGGCAATTCTGTCACTGAGAATATCATGGAGTGAACTTACACCAATCCAGTTTGTACAGTCTACGACACACCTCGGCTATGTGGCCTAAATCACTCAGGCTACTCACCTGTGCAGCATTTTACTGTACCAGAGGCAACTGTAACACAATGGTATTTGTGTATCCAAACATATCTAGAAATAGAAAAGATGCAGTAAAAATGCGGTATCATAATCTTACCTTCCAATACTGCTACTGCCATATATGTGGCTCACAAGACATGTGACTATATATACTCTTTCTTGGTACAAAACAGTGTCTCTCAATTCACAGTACTTACCGCACTCAATGGGTCTTTCATTAGCCTGGAGTCACTGTTTGTGTTGATCAAAGATTGCTGTTGCTTGGGTCCTTCCCAGGCATAGATAGAAATCACTGAAGCGAGTTAAGAAAATGTATCCCCAGTTGGTAAAGTTGTAATCACGTGGCGCCTGCATGACTTTCCCTTCCTTTGCTTCCCTTCTTGTGATTATTAATGATTACTCGAGGCATCTTGCTTTGAATAACTCGAATTAAGTTTATGCATTATACTGTCAACTTGATTCATGATTTTTGATTGAATAAAGAGATCTATGAATAAAGAGATCTAAGAATGGCCCAGGGCTGCACTTGAGATGCTATTGGCTTGGGGTCAGCCTCTCACAGGCATGGGACAGTCACATATCTTATCAAAGCTCTGGGAGGTAGGCTGGAGCCTGGCGTTAAACCCAGGGGCTCTGCCCATCAGCTCCCAGCTCCTACCTCACACTGGCTGCCTCCACGGCACTGGGACCACGTGATGTGTTGGTAAAGCATATTCTGGTTCATTTTCCGTCCCCCTCATTAGAAGATTAAGCTCTCAGGGGGCACGAATTTGTGTCTGTTTCATTCATTGCCACGTCCCTAGCACCAAAGCAAGTCCTAGTATAGACTAGGGGTTTAGCAAATATTTGCTAAATGAATTAATAAAATTAAGTCAACTAAATAATGAATAGCATATAAAATCCATGAGGGAGAGTCTCTGTCTTGTTTGCTGTAAAACCCTGGGGCCCAGAGGAGAAGCTGGCCTAGGGCTGGCCCTCCCCTAGGTCTTCTTGAAGGAACCAGCCAAAAGGCACAGAGGAAACAGCTGCAGAGGGAAGAGGGGCCCCGGAGAGGGCAGCGCTGAGATATCAAACGTGGAGATATTTCTTTCTACAAAGCGAGAGGGGGGCACGGTACCAAAATCTGCCAGGAGATCAAGGCAAACATGCACTGAAGGTGAGCCAGTGCCAAGCCTCAGTTGGGACAGCTGGGCTGGCGCATGCCAGGGAGCAGAGAGGGAAGTGGAGAGGGGGCACCTGCTGTCTGCGGACTGGAGCTTTTTGATCTGTCAAATACAAAATGCAATGTGCTGCCATCAAAGGGTTAAGGAAGTTAGACAAGATAAAGCAAGCGTGGTAATACAGCACTTCCTGCAATTAATGACAGGAACTAGTATAAAAGTAAGGAAGGTGATAATGAGTTTGGAATGAAGAGGAGAGTTATTATCTCAGACCTTGAGGGGTAGGTGGGCCATGGGAAGCCTTTTCTAAATGCCAGAGGGCTTTGCCTGCACCTGGGGCTGGAGGCAGAGATTCTGGGCAGAGGAGGAAGGGCAGGTGGGAGAGCCATCCATGTCCACAGAAGGCTGGCAGGGTGGGTCTCTGGGTGGAAGAAGAGGAGAGAACTGCTTCCTCACAAAGAGGGGAGCAAAGGGCAGGGCCCTTTGTCAGCAAGGGATGAGTTTGATTGACAGGAATATATGCACAAAACCAGGACATCTATTTTTTTTTTTTTTTTTTTTGCAGTTTTTGGCCGGGGCTGGGTTTGAACCTATCACCTCCAGCATATGGGGCCGGCGCCCTCCTCCTTTGAGCCACAGGCGCTGCTCCGGGACAGCTATTTTTGCAACTTGAATATGAGGCATTCTCCAAACTAATTCAGGCCTGGTGCTCAGTTCCAGGCGCTCGAATGTGTGTTCTTCATTCTGAAAGCCCGGACGGGGCTCTACTCCAGCCCACACTGGGATAAAGTCAAGCCTTCACCTCAAAGCGCTCAAATTCTAGAAGGGAGAGAGGTGGATAAAGGAAATGACAAATTAATTTGTTGATTTACTCATTTATTCATCATTCTGTGAGCAAATTAATTAAGCCCCATTGTCTACCAGTCACACGTCCAAGACGAAGTTCGTAGTAATTGTCTACATATGAGTTTGTGTCCACTGCTATCTGTAAGCGTCTAGAAGGCTAACCCCAATAACACCATGTTTATTGGTTGAAACTTAAGTATAACATATTGAAAAATGATATTAAATCATAAAGGATGGAATAAAGGATGTCTTAAAATTAATATAAACAGCAGAAAATTAACCCGACTGTGTATCATATTGATAACCTAACCACCCAGACACCAAGAATTCATAATTCACATCTGCGTGGACGTAACATCCTGATTGTGCATTATTTATAGAGTGTAGTCTAAGGGCAGAAATAACCACAGATAAATCTTATTTCATTCAATAGGTTTGTATTGATAGAGTCCCTGTTTTGTAGGTTAGAAAAAATGAGCCCAGCGGCTATCTACTCATAAAATCCAAGAAGATGAGGAAAACAGGGGTTAGGTTTAAATTGGGGGATCACTGTGAGCTCATATTTACAGACAGAGAAATATTTAGCCACTTTGCTATTTTGCCTTATTTATTTCAATTCCTCTGACTCCCTGATTTAACATGTTTTGAGTGCTTGCTGTATTCCAGACACTGAATCCTCCCAATTGCAATGTCTACAACCGGTATGTAAACGGTGAAAAAGTTGTCCAAGGTCACAGAGCTTGTACCGTGGTTTTATCTGATCCTTAGGATCATGCCCACAATGTCAGGGATAAACAAGACAAGTCAAAACCTTCAGTCACATCTCAAGGTGTGATGTTCCTTTGTGACACTGCACTTGACCTGACCCTGGAATTACATAGCCATATGGGGGAACAACAGAAAGCGGCTCCTTCCCCCTCTTCCTCTTCCTCCCCCGACCTACTCTTGCCAGCCTCCTGTGGACACAAATGGCTCCCCCCACCTGCCCTATGTGAACCCTCCTTTCCCCAGAATCTCTGCACCTCCAGCCACAGGTGCAGCCAAAGCCCCCTGACATTCAGAAAAGGCTTTTCGTGACCCACCTACTTCTCAAAGAAGTAGAGATAATGACTCTCTCTTCATTCCAAACTCATCATCACCTTCATTATTTTTATTGTAGTTCTTATCATTAATTTTGGATTCCATTTAATGAGCACCTACTTTGAGCTAAGCATTTTACGGCCATAGCTGCTTTATCTTGTCTGATTTTTCTCAATCTTTTACTGGAGGCATATTAAGCTGAGTACGTGATAGATCAAAAAGCTGAATCAAGTCAGGTGTGATGGCTCATGCCTGTAATCCTAGCTCTCTGGGAGGCCGATTCTGGGGGATCATTTGAGGTCAGAAGTTCAAGACGAGTCTGAGTAAGAGCAAGACCCCCATCTCCACTAAACATAGGAAACTTAGCCAGGTGTTGTCATGGGCACCTGTAGTCCTAGCTACTCAGGAGGCTCAGGAAAGAGGACGCCTTGGACCCAGGGGTTTGAGGTTGCAGTGAGCTAAGATGATGCCATGCCACTCTTCTGAGGGTGACAAAATGAAACTCTATCTTAAAATAAAACAAAATAAAATAAAGGCAAAATTATCTTACTCGTTAGTAAAAGCACTTATGTTCATCTTGCAGAGAGCATCTTCTCAAGTACCTGAGAGGCAAGAACCCAGGCTTTTAGATGTAGTTCTGCCAATTCCAGCTAAATGCTCTGTGCAAGAATGTTAGACCTCGGGCAGTGCCTGTGGCTCAAAGGAGTAGGGCGCTGGCCCCATATGCCAGAGGTGGCAGGTTCAAACCCAGCCCCGGCCAAAAACTGCGAAAAAAAAAGAACGCTAGACCTCTCTGAATCTGTTTCCTCCTCTCTGAGAGGAAAGAGCCAGATGACAAGGTGTTACAGTCTCGAATAAGTAAAATGGCCCGATGACCTCTGTCATCTATGGTAGCAGGGCCCTCTCTGTTCCAACTCCAGTGTTGCTAGGCAGATGGACAAGCCTCAGGTTACATGATGTTTCAAGAAAAGCCAGGATCTAGACTTTTAAATGACATTTTCTAAATCTTAAATTAAATTTTTTAAAAAAATCCTGTGTGAGGGAAAAAAAATCAACCAAAACCCACAGCATATCAGTATATGGGCCTCAGGCAAATGGTTGGTACTTTTTGAATCATATAAATAGAAATTCCAATGAGGATCCTTGGTGGGAAAAGAAATGGTCCTTTCAGGCGTGGAGCAGGTGGTCTGTGCTTTGTGCTGTGAGGCTCAAAGCTGATTATGTGGCTCATCTTCTCAGATCTCGCCAAGGTTACACTGGGACAGTGGACGGTCTTGGTGTTTCTTGGGCCACCATTAGTCTTACTTGCAGAATGAAATGGCTGAAGTTCGTTGGGGAAGGAGGGATGAAACTCATATTCATTGAGAGCCTGTGTTATGCCAGGGACTTTTCATGCACAATGCCATTTGTATTAGCCAAGGTTTTAGAGAGAAATAGAGTCAACGGGGAGTGTATGTGGAGAGAGATAGAGAGATAGAGATAGAGAGAGATAGAGGGAGATAGAGATAGAGATAGAGAGATATAGAGATAGAGAGATAGAGAGAGAGATAAAGGTAGAGATAGAGAGTTAGAGATGATAGAGAGAGAGAGACCAATTTATTTTAAAGAGTTTGGCTCATGTAATTAGGGAAGCTGGCAGATCCAGAGGTGTCCATGTTGCCACCTGTGTCTGAAGGCCACCTGCTGGCAGAATCCCTTTTGTTCAGGTTTTTCTTCTAGTCTATCAAGACTGTCAACTGATTGGATGGGACCCACCTCTCTATAAGACCAATCCTCTTTACTCAAAGCCCACGATATTAATGTTAAATCTCATCCACAAAACAAAAACCCCTTATAATAAGATCCAAAATCATTTTGACTACCTATCCGGGTACTATGGCCTAGTCAAATGGACACATAAAAATGACCATGCCACCATTTAATCCTCACGTGACCCAACAAAGTAGATTACTGTCATTGTTTTATAGACGAGGAAATGGAAGCTCTGCAAAGTTAGATGACTTATATAAAGACACAGTTAGAGCCAGGTCCTGGTCTGGCTGACTTCAACACACTCATCTCTTCACTCAGCTCTAATATTTCATGATTTTAGAAATCAATGTTACTATTTGATAAGAGTAAGTCCCAAGTTTGTGTTAAATTCAATGGAGCCGACTACAGAGCCCAGAGTTCCCATTGGGGGTATTGTCAACTGGGTTGCCATTTACTTGGATCACAACACAGAAGCTGCTCCCGCAGGTCATCAGGGATAAACCATCAGATAAACCAGGAATTGTTTTCCTCTCCGAGCTGTGATATGTCTTCTCACTGTTAAGTCACCTTCAAGGGCATCTTTAGCCCTTGAAACCTTGGAGACCAGAGCAGAGGAATATGGAGGTTTGGTGCAGTGAGTACTCATACCCCATATATTTTCAGAGATTCTTTTCCTCCATTAGTTTTCACATAATCTCTAATTATTATTATCTGCAGATCACTCCGGGGATGGCTGAGAATTACGACATTCCTCAAAGCTTGGAAGCAAAAAGGGCAAGGCAGCCTTCTTCCCCCACACAGAACTTGGTGTGCCAGGAGCACATCCATTCCGAGGAGGTCAGCCCTGTTAGCCCTGCTCAGGATAGGACAACTCTCTCTACCTATTCCCAGCTCTCCAGAGGGGCCTTGAGGAGCTTCTGGGCCACTGGCTTTCCTCACTTTTCCAGGTGCTATTTCTTCAGCGGTCAGAATATTCCCAGCTCTTTGGGAGAGAGTGTCTGAAGCCTTCAACACCTTAGCATGCAGGCAGAAAGCAGCATCTATCTTGAGGAAGGCACAGGGTTAGGGGAGAAAGAACATGCTATGTGACCTTGGACGAGTCACTTTATTTCTCCAGGATTCAATTTTCCATCTGATAAGGAAGCTGGACAAAGTGATTCCTAGAACTCTTTTTGTCCTAAAATTATATGATCCCCAAACAGCGGAGTCAACAAATTGTCCATCAGCGAATATCTGGGAAGGAAAGTTGCATTAGGGAAAGTAATCTCACAGGAGCTTGAGCACCAGGCCCAGGGGCTCCCGTGATTTCCTCCTCCTTTTTCACCACACACCACGGGATGCCCTGTTATCGTCTAGCAATTCACAGCAGTGCTGCCCACCCTCCCTGGTAAAGGAAGCCTAACTCAAGCAATTCTCTAATAAATACCAATGATATCCTTGAAAAGGATGAACACTGCTAATTCCCAGGAGTCCTCACTATACTTTGGTCTATCCCAAGACCAGAGAAAGTAGGGAAAACCCGTAAAGGGGACGACACTGCCGCCCTGTTGCTGCTTCTCTCCTGGGTCACACCATGTTCTGTTGACTCAGACAGTGCCACCCTGGGTGTAACTTGGTTTGGGATCACCATGAGGGCCCCACTCGTAATTTGGAAGGCATCAATGTGTCTTTATGATTCACTCTCTATTTTGGCTTGGCAAAAATTCATTAGCAGCCAGAGGTTCCATAAAAATGTCCACATTTCAATTAACTTTCACATTAACCTTGTTTGAATTAAGTCAAAAGTTTTTGCCAGTGTAAGAGAGTTGGGGTGAGGGGAAAGGGGAAAGGGGGAGGAAGAGTAGAGGAGAGAGTGTGGGATCAGACCACATCTGGAGGAGGCATCAGGGAGGTCCAACATTCCTAAAGTTATCTGCAAAAACATTTTTTCTATGTGCTATTTTCTGGGAAAAAAATGCTCTTCAATTCTTCTTTTTTCTTTCCTTTTCTTTCTTTTTTTTGAGACAGAGTCTTACTCTGTTGCCCTGGCTAGAGTGCCATGGTGTCCTCATAGCTCATAGTAACCTCAAACTCTTGAGCTCAAGTAATCCTCTTGCCTCAGCCTCTGGAGTAGCTGGGACTGCAGGCTCCCACCACAATCCTGGCTAGTTTTTCTATCTTTAGTAAAGATGAGGGTCTTGCTGTTGCTCAGGCTGGTCTCGAACTCCTCAGCTCTAACGATCCTCCCAGCTCAGCCTCCCGGAGTGCTAGGATTACAGGCCTGAGCCATGGTATCTAGCCACTCTTCACTCTTCAGTTCTTTTTTTTTTTTTTTTTTTTTTTTTTTTTTTTTTGTAGTTTTTGACCAGGTCTGGGATTGAACCCACCCACTCCTTTGAGCCACAGATGCCTCTCCACTCTTCAGTTATTAAAGAGCTACATAACCTTTTCCACTTTCCCCAAATCTTCCCTACCTCCATCAAACACACACATACACACAGGGTGTATTTTCAGGGTCTCTGTTAAGGATACAGATGGTCAATTTCAGAATACTATTCTGTTCCATGAATCTATTCATTTTTGCTGGGAGGCACTGGAGGGCAGTGGGTTAGAGCATGGGCACTTGAGCCCAGCACCACCACTGTTAGCTGTTTAGCCTTGTTGACCTTGATCACCCAAAGCATCAATAAGCCTCACTTTCCACACCATACTTTTTTGTAATAAAGTATATTCATTTGGGCCAAGAGAAAAAAAAGTTAAGGCAAATACATATTTGGAGAAGGAATAATATTTTAAATTTTTTTGCTCACATTTTGTCCTTTTAGCATTCGAATGACAATGTATCAGAATTTCTCCCTGAATCGAAGACCAAATGGCCAGTTAAGAATACTGTATATTGGGCAGTGCCTATGGCTCAAGGAGTAGGGCACCGGCCCCATATGCCGGAGATGGTGGGTTCAAGCCTGGCCCCAGCCAAAAACTGCAAAAAAAAAGAATACTGTATATTCTAAATACACATGTGGCAAAGAACAAACAAATATAATCTTTGGGGGACAGATTCCTGATAGAGCTGGTAAAAAATGTCAGGATGCTTGGGAGTTGTTCCCAAACTTTCAAGTCCAAGTTCTAATTTCTTTGTGCCTATTGTGTTCTTGTCAAGGATTCAACACTGGAAAACTTTCATGTTCCTTCCCTTATGCAGTCTGAGGTCAGTGGGAAGTGCCTAGGAAACCTCTTTTATCAACTTAAAAATGCAAATGATTCAGAAAATCCTTAGGCTGTTTACTTTCGGTCCTAGAGAATTACTGACAATTCTGCACATCCCAAATCCTGAAACATTCAAAACTTGCTCTCCCTCTTCTGTTGAAATGACACATCTTATTTTTATGGGTCTTGGGCTTTTTGGAAAGTGAAGAATTTCTGGGTTCATGACATAAAAATTTCAGAAAGTATTCATTGATATGCCTGATGTAATGAAAATTTATTTATACAAGTTTTGTTTATAAAAAATTTCTTATAACTTCGTATCTACTTATAAAACCAAGTGTGAGAAATATTCTAAAAAGGGAAAAAGAGAAAGTGAAACTCAGTTCTAACTCCATCACCCCAGAGTTAACCACCATTTTCATATTTCTGGTGTAATCTGACGTAAAACCCGGCAAAGAGTAGAAACTCAGAAAGTACTGCAAGGGTTTGACTGTTAAGTTCATAAACTCTTTCTAGAAAATGTGCTATATACCTCACTGCTGAATATCACTACAGTTGACGTTCAAAGTACTCCCCTAGGCTATCTGGTGACTGTGGTGACATATTGATGACATAAAGGATGTCAAAGGCTATATGACTCAAATTTCAAAATTGGAAGAGGATACAAGTATCCAAAACAGAGATTGAAAAAAAAAAATAGACCTTCACCAAGGAGCAGCATGGTGAAATTTTAGAGTTCAGGGAACAACGTGACCAAAAAAAAAAAAAAAAAAAAAAAAAAGTAGGTCACATAAAAGAGATCAAGAATTAGAAGGGAACCGGTTCTCTGGAGGAATAGGGCAGAATATGAGAAAGCAAAGTAATGGGGAGGAGAACTTGACTCTCCTCCTTATTTTGTTTATGGACAACCAGGCTTCAAATCTGGTCTGTTTTTCAGGTGAGAGAGAACGGGTCTCTCTTGGTTTCCTGCTTTGGAGACTGGAAACTGATGCCCCAGGGAGGCACTTCACCCAAATATGTGACAAATAAAAAGAACAGACTCCTCCCTTATCACCAGGTGCCTTTCTTGTTGATGCTTTGTTGTGTTTTGTTTTTATTCCTGAAACCTCTTGCACCAAGAAACCAAGTTATCCTGCAATGGAATTTACATGGAAACATTTTTATTATTTATTTACTTTTGAGACAGAGTCTCTCTCTGCCACCTGGGTTAGAGTGCAGTGGTGTCATCATAGCTCACTGCAGCCTCAAACTCCTGGGCTAAGTGATCTTCCTTCCTTAGCTTCCTGAGAAAGCTGGGACTAGAGGTCACTGCCACCACTCGCAGTTAATTTTTAAAATTTTTTTACAGAGGGTCTTGCTATATTACTTAGGCTGGTCTCAAACTCCTGGGTGCAAGTGATCCTCCCAATTCAGCCTTCCAAAGTTCGGCGAATAGAGATGTGAGCCACTGCACAAGATCCTACCCAGAACGTTTTTTCAGTTGCCATTCATGTTATGTAATCCTAACTCTCTGTCCTAGAAAAAGAGCCAGACTAACGTGGATTAATATGGATTAATATAAAATTTTATTTAAAGAGATGCTTTTATACTTCTTTTTTCCTGGTTAGGCATACAGTAGTTGGATATTTTTAGACCTATCAACATTAACCAGCATGTGATTCAAACATTGCATTTTGTGAATTTGGGAACTGAGGCCCAGAGAGATTAAAGAACATATACCTGGGTTTACAGTTTCTTAAGTACTCAAAGAAACCTCTCCAAACTCCATCTAAACCTAGTTCATTAGCTTCTCCAGATACCCATGGTGTCTCTTCTCCTCAACACCCAGCCCCTGTGGGCAATGTCCATCCTTGAAGGCCATGTTTCCCTGGCTCTCTGGATGGGAAGACCCTCCTTTCTATGCAGGGAACCACTGTGACTTGTCCCAATTGGGGGAAGGAATTTGGTGATGTTATTTAGTTTTGCAAATTAGCACTTGAAACATTCCTAGCTGTCAGCTGTTATGGCTACTACATTTCACACAAGCAGGGATGGTAGGAAGTGGTCACACAACAACTTGATGTTGGCCTTTCGCTAACCCTAGGTGAGAATACAGGAAGGACCCATAACTTTTTTGGCCACTCTTGGAAAGTGACTGCTCCTGGTCACTCTCATTTTGGGTTGTGAAACACAAGCACCTTCCAACATTAGAAAATCCAAATGTGGAGAATTACCAACGCTACGGTAGGTCTGGGCTCAAAGGTGGCTTTGCCAACCTCCTTAATAAAGCTGCTGGCTGCAGGGGTAGGGCAATTGCTTCCTCTCTGTTTCTCACCCACCACTGCCATCTCCAACTCCACTGAGGTGAAGGAGTGCAAAGAAGAGGTCATAGGTCTGGGATCAGCCTTGCTTGATTGACTGGCAGGAGCATAACTGGGTGCCATGCTTTTGGGGCCTGGAAGTTTAGATAGAAGAAATAAGCTCTAATGTTCAACAGCTGACTGAGGGTCATATTTCAAAATAGCTAGAAAAAAGGCATTGAAATGTTACCAACACGTAGGAATGATAAATACTCAATGTGATGGGTTTCCCACTTACCTGGTTGATGGAGAGGGTGTGTGTGTATCTGAAGAGCTCAGATGTGCCCCAATATGTACAACATCATGTATGAATAGAAGAAAAGAAAACAGACAACACTCAAAGTATTTACAACAGGAGGAATTTAATGCAGGGAATTTATTACATTAGCAATGAAGGAGGCCAAGAAACCAACTTGGCTGAGTAACAGCTAGAAAACCAAAAGGGAGCGAATGTGTCACGAGAAGCCAGCCTCTTTGCTAGAGACGGGACCATGCTGAGCTACGGACGGGGCAGGAGCCCCACACTTCCCTGCACCCTGCCTTCAGTCTTCCCCCAATGTCTCCAGCAGCTGAACTCAGGAGCCAGATGGTGGGGTCAGGTGGCTGTTCCAGGCTTAGCCACAGGTGACTAGCGTCAGCCTTTCCATCTGGGAACCTTGGCTAAGAGCCTGCCTTTCTCCCTGTGTGTACTGAGCTCCTGGCTGGAAGTCTAACCCCAGCCAAGGTCATTCCAGGTACCACACACATTCAAATAACATTGAGGCTCAAAAAGGAAAATTTAAAAATCTTTGTTCTTGTTCTCTTAGGAAGCTTCTTAGCCCATATGAAAATGTTCACTTCTTCCCCAGTCACCAAGTCTGTGTACTAAGGGAGTGTTGGGAGAGTCCGTTTGTCAAACTACAGATGTCCCAGTAAAATTCCCACCTAGAACAATACAGATGGTGGCAAAAAAAAAAAATGAACACATATTTTAAGAAAGGAAAAAACTGTATTAAAATTGTAATACTTGACTCGGCACCTGTAGCTCAGTGGCTAGGGTGCCAGCCACATACACCGGAGCTGGCAGGTTTGAACCCAGTCCGGGCCCGCCGAACAACAATGACAACTACAACCAAAAAATGGCCCGGCGTTGTGGTGGGTACCTGTAGTCCCAGGTACTTGGGAGGCTGAGGCAAGAGAATCACTTAGGCTTAGTTTGAGGTTGCTGTGAGCTGTGACGACACAGCACTGTACCCAGGGCAACATAGTAAGATTCTGTCTCCAAAAAAAAAAAAAAAAAAATTGTAATACTCAAGTCACGTTTGACTCCTGCAATTATAAGAGATACAAGATACAATACACAAGATAACAAACATTAGTGGTATATACTGAGGATTGCAATTTTAATACAGTTCCTTCCTTTCCTAAAATGTGTATACACTTTTTGGCCCCTTCTGGAGATGTTTATTGAGTCACTGAAGACCTTAGTGGAGCACAGATTTCTGGGCGCTGCTCCCAGAATTCCTGTTTCGGCAGGTCTGGGAGGAAGCTTGGGAACTGGCGTTTGTGGGAAGTTCCCAGGTGATGCTGATACAGTTGGTCTAGGGACCACACCTTGGGAAGCAATCTTTTAGAGTGTGTATGGTTAGCAATCCGAAACATCAGGGAGGTGAATTCTCGTTGGCAAGACACAGTATCCCAAGGGTGTTCATCTGGGAAATCTCAAGCTCAGAATGGACCTGCAGAACTTTGCGGGTGCTCTGCCTTCAGCCTCCAAAATGTGGGCAGCTGGTGCACTGGGGTAACCTGAGCAGAGGGTTTCACAACTGGGCCGAAAAGTCCGAAAGGCTTTTCAAGGGTTGAAGAAGTTCTTGGTGCGGGTGAGAGATTAAACTGTGTTGGCTTCTGCCACCGTCTGCATCCGGGTATTTATGTTGCCAGGAAGACTAGCACGGTCCCTACAAACCCATGTGCTGTGTCAGGGCTGGGTGTCTGGGCACAGCAGGCTCACAGAGAAGAAATGCACTCAGACCTCAGCCTTAAAGCCTCGGGGTTTGTTCCCGCCTCCTTCCTCTTCTTCTCACTCAATGGATCACCAAGTTCTGTTCACTTAACATCTATGACATTCCCCCCCCCTTTTCTGGCTTTTCCTCTCTCTCCTCTTTTCTCACCCTAACGTATGTGGCCTGGACTATTGCCGTAGCTGCCTTCATCAGTTAGAAGTGTGTGCGGCTGCAAGTAGCAGAAAATCCCACCTGCAATGGCTTAAACGAATGTGGGTTAGTTTGCTCAGCTACCCAGAAGGCTGGAGAGAGGGGCTGCCTGAGAGTGGCGTGGCGATCAGCACCATCCGTGCTGCTTCTCCCTGTACCCCCTTGCCCTTTCTCTCATGCTTCCACCTGCTTGTTCCAAAACGACCGCTCTGCCCCAAGAGATCACATTTGAACCGAGAGAGAAAGAAGAAAGACTGGCCTCACCCTGCCTTTACCTTTCCCCCGCCAACCAATAAATCAAACCAAAACAAAACAAATGAGCCTTCCCAGAATCTCCCGGCAGAATTCTCCTTACCTTGCATCCACTAGAGATGTGTCCTAAGGGGAGCTCTAGCTACAGAGAGCTTGAGAGAGTATTTCTTTCCCCCCCACCTAGCTTTTAAAGTAACAGTGGCATGGGTGAAAGGAGCGGGGGTAAAAATATTGTTCTGCTCTATTTCCTAATGATCTTTCTCCCTCTAATTTTTCCTTCTAAATAAAAGGCAACCGTGTTGTAGGTGGTGTTAGTTCCTTAGAGCCACTGTAACAAATGGCGGCATAGTAGGTGTCCTAAAACCACAGACATGGGCGCCCTCAGAGTTCTGGGGACGAGAAAGCCACCTTCAAGGAGACTCTAGGGATTGCTCTTCCTTGCCCCCTCCTAGCGGCTACTGGCTGCTCCTGTCCACTCTCTTCCTCTGTCACCACAAGTGATTTTCCTTTCTTATAAGGCCATCTGTGATACTGAATTAGGCTTAGCACTAATGACCTCACCTTAACACATCTGCAAAGACCCTATTTCAGAATAAGGTCACAGTCACGGGTGGTAGGGGTTAGGTTTTCAATGTATCTTTTTGGGGACCTAATTTGATCTGTGCTATACACGTGACAGTTGCCTTTTTTTCCCTAGCCCTTATTTTGGGTCAAGGACTATTCTATGCACTGTATATATCTCATCTTTTAAAATCGTACTCAAATTTAAGAAAATCGACATAAATATCTCAGCTTCAAGACAGAAAATGACCCTGGAGTGATTCATCATCTTCAAAATGATGCAAGCTCTATAAAAAGTTCACTGCTGCTTTTCTTTAAGTGGAAATTTCTATTTCATTAACGTTTGCTCTGACTTATGCAGGTTCCGTTTACACAAAACTTTTAAGAGACTGGTTCTGTTGTGAAAAGTAAGGTCTACTTGTAATAATTCTAATGAATATACCTCAAAATGCTGTCACAAGGCATTTTGCCAATGTTTTGAGAAATTTTAATTTATTAATTGAAATACACCTGATCAAGTAATGAGAGAAGAGTAAGTCAGTGTGTCATTGAGAGCTGAATTGTGTGGGACCAACCAAACATGTGTCCTTTGAAGCCTAATGTTTTGTCAGTAAAGTCTTAAAATATATGTTTGGTTTTCTTTTCTTTGCAGTTTTTTTTTTGGGCAGGGCTGGGTTTGAACTCACCACCTCTGGTATACAAGGCCAGCACCCTACTCCTTGAGCCACAGGTGCTGCCCTTAAAATATGTGTTCTTTATGCCTCTAGATTGGAGTGTGAGGAGGAAGAACGCGCGAGATCAGGACACCAGTATTCTAATCTCAGCTCTGCTATTTACTCTTTTTATTACTCTGGATCGAGTAATTAACTCACCTGATCCTCAGTTTTCTCAGGGGTGAAATGAGCTGTTTGGGTGACATGATTTCTGAGCCCCTGATAGCTCAAATGTTCTGTCCTCCCAAAGCTCCGTGCTCCAGTAAACTCACAGCCCTGCTGGGAACTGTTTCAACTGTCTGCTGCTGTGTTAACAAATCGCCCCAAAGCTCCGTGGCTTAGCACAGCTATGGTATTGGACACACTCTGTGGGCTGGGAGCCCAGGTGGGGTCCATCTAGAACAGACGGTCTCGGCCCCATCATGGTCTCAGCTGGAGTGGCGAGCCTGGGACTGCGAGATTCTACGTGGCCTCTATCACAGTGTTGTGCCTTTGCTGAAGTGGCTGGAACAGCGAGGCCTCCTCCCATGGTGCTGGCAGGACTCACTCCTAAGTCTGGAACCTACGTCCTCCTCCACCAGCCTCACTCTCCTCTTTCCACGGTCTGCTGATCCCCTCTGAGTAAGGCACAGTGTACATGGCTTTGAGGCCCAGAAGTTCCAGAACCTCATCATCAGTCTGTTGATCACAAGGCCGGCCCTGATGGTGAAGCAGACGCCATCTCCTGAGGGGAGGTGAGCATGGTGGTCATCTTTGCAGACTGTCTGCCACAGACTCCAAGGAGGAAAGACATCCTTGTCATTCTGTCACACTCCCAACATATCTTCTCTGGGTGTCTGTAGAAGTTAAAAGTGTTCAGGAGCACTAAGGGCTTATCTAGGGAAATGTTGGATTCTTTATGGGAGACAAAAGGGATAAGGAAAGAAAAGGGAATAAAATAGAACTGAGAAAACAATTCTGATAGACTTGTGCTCTTGAGATTGCCCCAGCCACCTCTCTCTAGCCTGGTATCTGTGGTGGACAGCATTAATTAGCTGCAAAACTTTCTAATGGAGTCCATTTATGAACTTAACATTCTCAATGCCAAAGTCTAGGCATCCATCACCAATCTAGCTGTTTGGAAATGAGAAGAGATCTATTTACCTCTGGCTTAGTTTACAAGGGGCTGGGGAGAATGAGGGCTTGAATGTGCTCACAGATCGATTCTGGAACATTCTGTCCTCCTCTGGTCGAGAGCAGCCACTTTAGCCCTTTGACTTTGAATAGCAGGGCACCCTTAATAAAGGGGTTTCTCATAGGATTATATTTGGTTCTAACAATAAGGACAAAAGATTAAGAAACTGAGAGTCAAAAACATTGAACAATCCACCCCAATTCCACAGAAGGATAGTGGCGGCTTCTAACCACTCTCCTACCACCTGTGAATCCAAACAAAATCTCAAACTCTCAGACACAGACTCTGAAAGCCAGAGTCACAAGCCTTTTGTTTTATAGATAAAAAACAGAGGCCCAGAAAGTTAAAGATTTTTACAGCGGGACAATTTAACCCCAAGGCTAGAGTTCTGGGTTCCCGATTCCTGGGGAATTCACCTTCACCTTGATTCTGACAGAGTTAATTGGCGCAACTTGGCTGACTTCAAACTTGCAGCTCAACCATTTGGCTGATTCACTCTATGGAAGCGAGGATGGTAGGAGGTGATTTCTCACAAATTTTGGCCCACAGCCCAAGGTAGATATTGTACCTTAATTTTGTGATAAGGGCTATGGAACATTTAAACAAATCTGAAGTTTGGAACTAACCTCTGCTGACAGGATGCTACAGACATGACATAATACTCTGTCAAATTGTGTTATTATCTTTAATATTTTAACAAGAGGCATTTTATGTAGTGTCCTGAAGCATTTCATTAAAAATAAAATATATTTAAAATATGGTGGATTATTTATGGAGAAACTCAATCTCACTAGCTCCCACAATTTATCTAATAGGTGCGCCACCTCTCAATAGAGAGGTTTCCAGATCTGGAAATCATATGTGGGGGCAACTAAACAAGTCAGGGGTTGCCATTTGGAACCAGACACTTACCTCTATATCGTAGTGTCCACAGAATCTATGTGAGGTGGGAGTTCTAAGCCTCAAATACAGATAAGGAAACTGAGACCCAGGAGGTTTGCTGCCCACCAGCACCTGGACCCACATACTCCCCTCCCAGCAGCCACCACAGATGATACCTAAAGACAATCATGTTGTGAACTAGACCCTACTCCTGTTGCCTTTTAAAGAACGTTTTCCAGAAATTCCCCTCTGTTCTCTACAAACTCATGCTTTTGCTTTTTGTTAGATGATTCTCATCAGCATATAAACATTGAGTTCATTTTCCTGTTTAACAACAACAACAACAAAAAATAACCCTCAGGTACGCAAACAGCAAAGCACTCATTTCTGGACTCCTGCCCCGCTAGTCTCATTTCTTAGCTCCCTTTCACAGCGAAATTCCATGAAAGAATTGCTTAAATTTACTCCTATTCTTCTCCTCCCATCCTTTCCTCAACATATCCCCTGAGCTCCTTGGTCCACCACTCTGCTGAGAGCTCTGATCAAAGTCATAAAGACCTCCACGTTACCAAGACCCCTGGACCTTGATCAGTATTCACTGCTGACACAGTTGACCGTGACTCCCTAAGCAATCCTTCACTTGCCTTCTGGATGCCATGCTCTTGTGCTTTATGCCCTGTACCGTTACCAGCTCCTTTGTCTTCTTTTTGAGGCTTCCTGTTTTTTACCTAGATCTAACCTCATTGCTTTACATACCATCTGTATACTGATGGCTCCAAATTATATCTCCTTTCTACACCTCTTTCCTGAGCTCCGGACTCAAGCATTCAACTATCTTTTGATATTTGCACTTAGCTATTTAAGAGCTCACTCAAATTTAACATATCCCAAATGGACTACCCTCCCCCCTCCCTGGTCCCCAAAGCTTCTGCTTTTTCTTGAGTTTTACCGAGCTCATTGCCAATAATTTTATCTTCCTAGTTAGGCCCAAACTCTTGGAATTGTCTTTAGCTTTGTCTTATATACCACACTCCACAACAGGGAGTTCAATCAATTGCACTTTTAAAATACACCCAGAGTTTGCACACATATGGGCACTATTCCTGTTGTCCCCATGATCCAAGCCATCTCCTCTCTGGAGTATGGCAATTGTCTCCTCCTGTCTCTGTTCTGGCACCTTGTGGTATGTTCTCCACAAAGCAGCCATAGTTGTTCTCCTAAAAAATATAGAGAACTATAAAGGGGTGGGGCAGAACACGCCTCTACTCAAAACTCTGCAATGGTTCTCCATCTCTCTCCAGTAAAAGCGAAGTCGTTACCATGGGTCTCAAGGTCCTAACACCCAGCACCTCATCCCCTACTTCCCCTCTACCCTGCTCCCTCCTCCAGCCTCACTGAGTTCTGCTGCTCCCTGAACAATCAGATCTTCCGTTGGAAGCTGAAAGAGGTAATGAAATCTGGCCACAACTTTTTTTAAACCTATAAAGACTCATATTAGAAACATTTTTGCTAGGTCCTCAGCTTCTGGAAAGATCACCCCTAGGTCACACAAGAAACACTCCCTTATGGGAGCAGCTTATGGGAACCTGGTTCAAGGTTGAGGTGGGGAAGGACCCATTGCCTGGACTGAGTCAATCGTATTTTTTGTGAGTCTATGATTTGAACCAGGAGACCAGAGAATGATGGCGTTGAGTGATGGCCATAGAAACTGAGAGTTCAAGGTCTAGGGCAAGGATACGGCCAACAAGCAGCAGGCAGAAACGTCCAGTCAAGAGAGAGGGGAACAGAGCTCATTCCCTGAGGGAGGCCAGGAGTTGAGAGGCATTTCCAGCATCCAGCTTCCACTCCCTATTAGTCTCTGCTGAATTTCATGCCCTTCAGTAACCTGAATATCCTTTGTGTGGCAAATTAAAAATGGACAAAATATTTGCTGCTCTTGTTATGAACTGAATGTTGATGCCCACCCAAAATTCATATGTTGAAGCCCCCAGCTCCGCGTGTGGTTATATTTGAAGATGGGGCCCCTAAGAAAGTAATTAAGGTTAAATGAAGGGTGGGGCCTGAATCTGAAGGGATTAGTGCCCTTACTAGAAGAGATCTCCAAGAGCTGGACGTCTCATCCCACATGCACAGAGAACTAACCCATGTGACAAGCACTTGGGTCAAGAAACAACTTTTAGCATTCCAGCAGTGACAGCCCCCACCCATCCAAGGGTATCCATATCCTGCTTCTAACACTGCAGGGTACTTTCACCTCTTTTGAACTTTATATTGGGAATAAGGCAGCATATTCTCTTTGGTGTTTGGCTTCTTCAGTTTGGCGTTATGTTTGCGAGACTCATTCCTGTTGTTGCATGTTGTAATTTTCTCATTCTTGTGACCATATACTATTTTGTTGTAGGAACGTATCATCATGTGTTTGTGCTGCCATTAACAGACCCTGGGTATAATTTCCAGTTTGGGGTTAATGAGAATGCTGCTGCTACATTCTCATATGTGCCTGTATAGACACAGACCTATGACATACATATTTCCGGGAGGCATGTTTAGGGAGTGAATTGCTGAGTCACAGGTTAGGCACACTCTTGGTGTTCATAGGTTCTACTAACAACATTTTCCAATGTGTTTTTCACAACAGACACTCTCTCAGCATGTGGGAGTCTGGCTGCTGCACATCCTTGCTGATACCTGGCATGGTTTTTCTCTTCCATTGTAGTCAGCATGGTGGACATGAGGGGATTCTCCACTGTGGTTTGAGATTTATTTAAATTTGTGTGAGACAGCACTTACTGTTGGTGGTACTGCTGCTACTGTAGTCCTCAAGAAATCAAGTTAATTTAGATTCCTTAATTAAGTCCACCCTGCTTTCTGGATTGGACTAAAACTCTGTAAACTTCCTCTCACCACCCCACAGTTTCCTTCACTTAAGTCACATCGAGCATCTGTTTCTGCTCTTTCTTTTCCCAGATCTGGTTCTTCCTATCTGCTGTTCTCTCTCCTCAGAACCCCATCCCCTGATGTCACCACCTGACTCACATGTCCAACCTCAGGACTCGCCCTAAACATTGCCTTTTCCAGGGAGCCTCTCCTTCCCTTCCAGACTTAGCTGCTTTTAGTGTGCCAAAATGGCCAACTTGCTTATTAACACATTAACTCTCATGTGAGTTGCATTTAATTTGTGCTAGTTTTGAGCATGGGGCCTTGTGAAGCATGTATAACTCACACATCTCTTGCACATTGACTGCCCTACTAGAAAAAAGTTTCCTTGGGGCCACAGTGTTTGATTAGGTCAAGAGACGTATGACTTATATGTGCTGTCTGAGGTCTGGGGCTCAACACTAGCATGAGTTAAATATAACTCATGTGGCAGTTAATATGTTTGACCTAATGAAACACCATGGCCCCAAGGAAAAAAATGTTTTTTTCTAGTGTGGCAGTTAATGTGTTAACATCTATCGGGTCTTAAAGTGTAAAAGCAATTTATGTGATTGTCATAACATATAAGCAGCAAATGCTGAATAAATTACTGAATGGCCGGGCATAGTTCCTCACACCTGTAATCTTAGCACTTTTGGCCAAGGCAGGAGAATCACTTCAGGTCAGGAGTCTGAGATCAGCCTAAGCAAAATAGTTAGAACCCTCCCTCTACAAAAAAATAAGAAAAATTAGCCAGGTATGATGGCTCATATCTGTAGTCCCAGCTACTTGGGAAGCTAAGGCAGGAGGATCACCTGAGCTCGGGAGTTTGAGGTTAGAGTGAGCCATGATGATGGCACTGCACTCTAGCCTGGGCGACAGAGTAAGACCCTGTTTCAAAAAATGTTTGTTTCAATTAATGAACAAATCAATGCATTAATATGGGATATTTGGATATGAGAGCAAACTTAGAGATTTATCTAAGAGGAGTTTTAACAATAATAATGAGGATAGTGATAATGGTAAACATTCTGCTGTGTCTCCTTTTTTCTCCACTGGTTTAAGGAAAGAGTTGGTTCTGGAAAGCATACTGATACATTCTTTATTCTTTTCAATTCTGGAGTTGAAAGGATATTAACAGATCCTCCCAGTTTATGCAAAATTGACTACCTTAATCATAGTAGTTACTCAGTAGGATGTGAGAAAACTGATTGAAGCCGATGACTCACCACTAGTTTCCTTGAGAATTTGTTTGAACCCCATCCTAAAGGACTGGTGGGCAGAGAGATTTGGTATTCTTACAGCTATCTTCAGGCTCAAACATGTTCAGTACAAGTTTGATTGCCTGGTAATTCCCTCTAAATTTCTTACATATGAGGTTCTTATATTCCCAGAATCACCTATAGAACAATAGGCCACCAATGGGTCATCCGATTAATCTTTCAATGTCAGAGCACTGTGAATTATTGAATAATCATTTACTGCTTGGCTCCAGACTCAGAAGTATTGATGGATGAATCTGTCAGACTTAAGAAACACTGCTTTGAAGCAGTTGGCAAAGTATGCCAAACAGGAAGAGGAAATCCTGAATCTGAACCCAGATGGGGGTCCAGTTTGACTTTGCCAACTTCAGTCAGGACTAGTTGAGAGAAAAATCACCTGCTAGTGAAACTCATGCATTACACTTGTTTTAAGAGTACAACAGTATTTCAAAACTCTTCTCTTACTCGAAACCGTATTACAACAGGATGGGGAATTCAGTGTATGATCCTGTGAAAATGCTTCTGTTCTGTGGACACGACATCTACCCACCACATCACTTCTACTAGTGTGAGTTCCACAAAGGGAGGGAGTGGGTCTGCTTCATGTCCGCATTGCCAGGATCTAAGGCCAGTCCCTGGCCCAGCAGAGGTCAATCACCATGTGTTGAACAAAATGACATTTATAACCCATATGTGGGCAGTCTGTTGATTTTGTTTGTGCCAAGTAGCAACTCTGAAGCAAGACTCAGAACCTTTTTACTTTCATAAAAAACTCATTTCATAATGTCCAAAGTCGATTTTACTAAGAGGATTTTAGGAAAAATAGGACAAATAGGTTGACTTGGAAGAGCATGTAGCATTTCATTCTCAAACTCCATTCGATGATGATGATGATGATACAACGTCATCTGTCCCTGCCTCTCTTTATAGCTTTAATCACTTCTGTTTTCAAAAACAGATCCCCCCTGGGCGGTGCCTGTGGCTCAGTGGGCAGGGCACCAGGCCCATATACCAAGGGTGGTGGGTTCAAACCCAGCCCTGGCCAAACTGCAACAGAAAAATAGCCAGGTGTGTGGTGGGTGCCTGTAGTCCCACCTATTTGGGAGGCTGAGGCAAGAGAATCGCCTAAGCCCAGGAGTTGGAGGTTGCTGTGAGCTGTGACCCCACAGCACTCTATAGAGGGCAATAAAGAAGAGACTCTGTCCCTACAAAAAAAACAAAAAACAAAAAACAGATCCCCTTAGGGGTTTATGTTTTCTAAGAAGTAAAATATCCACAAAAGTTAGTTTTTGATGGTACACATAATGATTTTAGATCATTTCTAGAAATAGCATAATATCGATTCTTGTGTTTAAAAAAAGCTATTTTGTTTAAATTTTTTCTCATTCTTTCTTATGATATCAAAGTGAGTGATTTCAGTTTGCTACTATGATGTAGCCTTTTTTTCTCTATGCTCATCAGTTTTCTTTTATCTTCTACTTTCTTTTTTTTCCTTTCTCCCTCCTTCCTTTCTTTCTCAAAGACAAAGCAATACTTAGGGTCAGGGCCTAGAAAAGGCAGCAGTTTCTAGCTAGACTTTAATGACATGAACATTTTCCCACCTTCCTGATTTTTATCATTATTTTCTCTATATGTACAAATTATACTAGCTTTTATTTTAACATCAAAATAAAAGGAAAAAAACCTTCCTTTTCAAACAAATTTAAATTCAAAACTGAGTCAATTTAAAGAAGCACAGCAACAGTAACTGATTATCAATCAATTTAGAAAAGGAGACAATGGTAATGTTTGTGACTGGGATAAACAACACAAGATCAGATTGGCGTTCTCATTATTCTTGCTATTAAAAATAAAGTCTGCTATTTCGTGATTCTCACAACCTGGAGGGAGGAGGGAGAGTTGACCTGAGTGGAAATGGTGGGAAATGGAGAAATAAAGCAAAGAAAGAGAGAAAGACAAAGAAAGTCAGGAGGTGAGAGATACACACAGCTGATGGCTGAAGCCAACACCTGAGCCATGGAAGCAGCTTTATTTATACAGTGTCTTAACAAAGTTGCGTATATCTTTTTTTTTTTTTTTGCAGTTTTTGGCTGGGGCTGGCGCCCTACTCCTTTGAGCCAAATGTGTGCCCTAAATTTGCGTATATCTTAACACATGGGGTAGAGATCATCCTTAAAGAGGAAGAACTGTGTGCTTACTGATAATAAGAAAAGTATGCTACATGACTTTTGGCAGGCGAAAAGAACTTTTTATTTCTTTTGTAGTGACAGAGTGTCACTTTATTGTCCTCGGTAGAGTACCGTGGCATCACACAACTCACAGCAACCTCCAGTTCCTGGGCTTAGGCGATTCTCTTGCCTCAGCCTCCCGAGTAGCTGGGACCACAGGCACCCACCACAACGCCCAGCTATTTTTCTGTTGCAGTTTGGCTGGGGCCAGGTTTGAACCCGCCACCCTCAGTATGTGGGCCTGGTGTCCTACCCACTAAGCCACAGGCGCTGCCCGTGAAAAGAATGTTGTTAAAGGAGGAGAAGTGGTTGGGGGTTGTTCCTTGAGCGTTTCTCAGGCTGTGGGGGCCCTGCCACCCACAGCTCACTCCCCACACTTGATATTTCATGTTAAGGGTCAATTTGGCAAGGGCATGGTATCTAGATATTTGGGTTTTTGTTTTTTTTTTTTTGTTTGCAGTTTTTGGCCAGGGCTGGGTTTGAACCCACCACCTCTGGCATATGGGGCCGGCGCCCTACTCCTTTGAGCCACAGGTGCCACCCAGGGCATGGTATCTAGATATTTGTTAAAGCATCATTCAAGATGTGTCTCTGAAGGTGGCTTTTTAGATGAGATTAATATTTAAATCAGAGTTTGAATAAAGTAGATTACCTTTCACAACATTGTGGGCCTTATCCAACCAGGTGAAGGCCTTAAGGAAAAGACTGATATTCCTGTAGGGAGAGGGAATTATGCCAACAGGCTGCTGTGGACCAGAACTGGAACTCTTCCCTGGAATTCCAGTCTGCTGGTTCCCCCTGAAAATTTTGGACCTGCCAAGCCTCTGCAATTATGTGAACCAAATCCTTAAAATCTCTCTCTTTCCACATCCTGATGGTTCTGTTTTTGTTTTTGTTTTTGAGAACCCTGACTAATTCCCAGGTTACTTACATTTTAAAGACGAAATTCAAACATTAAATGACATCCCTAAGCCATCACATTTAGTAAGTCACAGAGCAGGAACTCAGTGGTGCTTTCAAGCCTGCCCAGTGCACCAGGAGGCCTTTGCAATGACAGAAATTGTAACAATTTTCAAACTTCAGTGATGGCCCAAGAAAAGGGACCCAGGAGGAGGGCAGTTCGGACAAATGCAGGTAAAAAGGATGTTCAGCTCACCAGGCCCAGAAAGACTCCACTTAGACGCCCCTTTCTTCACATCCCGCTGGGAGATACATTCATACTCGAAACAAACTCTCAGAGCTCGGAGCCAGGGTTAGTTATTTGATTTTAGTCTCAAGTGCTTCTTTCCTGAAAATACCACGGCAACAACCAGGTGGTCAGCCAATCTGAAGTTACTGTCACCCTGACAGTCTTAGCAGAGTCCCAGAGTGGCTACTTATGGGATTTGGGTGTTTGTTTTAAGGAAGGTATTTGGAAGCACAGGCTTGGTTAGGACTGGGTAAGGATCATGACACAATTGCTTCGGATTGGAGGACACACCAGTGAAATGTTTTCATGAGAAGGTTTAGAAGGGCCCTAGGGTGTAAACAGTCAATTATCTATTGAAATTCTCAAAAGTCTCATATTCGTTTAAATCAGTTTCTCAGAAAGTTTCTGATGGGAACAATAAAGTCTTTTTCTCTTTCTGGGCAAGTTAAATACAAGAAAAACTGAAAGACTGTACGTCTGATGAGCTCTCCCGAAACTCTCCAGCCCAACTGAATAGGAGTCAACACCTGCCATATGTACTTTCTTTCTTTTTCTTTCTTTACTATCTCTCCTTCTTTCTTTTTTCCATAGGCTGCAGGCACTATCGTACTTTACCCAAAAGTATTCCTACAAATCTTGCCCAGAGATAATAACATTCTCTTACTAACCACATGGTCATCATACCTGACAACAGTAAAAGTAAATCTACAATATAAGCTAACACATGGACTATATACAAATTGCTCCATTTGTCTCAAAAATGTCTTTTTTGGCTATTTTATTATCAGGATCTAATCAAGTATCACACACGGCTTTTGGTTATGTGTCCTTTCTCTGTTTTAAGCCGAAGCCGTCTCACTTGCCTTTTTGTGTCCTTAATATGGGTGTGTGAATCATGTAGCGTGGTTGTCTTCAAGAACACGCTACATTCTCAATTGTTTTTTCTCAGTGTCAATTTATTTCTTTAGCCTCTGAATCTCTGACAATCTTAGATTCATATCAAGCACCTTGCCCCAGATATTTACATATTAGGTTGCTGTAACCTATTATCACAAAATTAGTGGCTACTATAACAACACATTCTTACTGTGTTACACCTCTGGAGGTTAGAAGTCAGTCCTACACAGGTCTCACTGAGCCAAAGTCAAGATTTCAGCAAGACTGTGTTCTTTTCTGGAAATTCCAGAGGACCACCTGCTTGCTTGACTTTTCATGTTCTAGACGCCACTTACATTCCTCACCTGTGTCCCTTAACCTTCAAAGCCGTGATCACTGCCTCTTTCTGACCCTTCTTCCCTCGTCACATTACCCTCTGTCTATGGCTGGGAAAGGGTCTCCCCATTTAAGGCATGAACTAAAAATAAAATCCTGAGCCCTCTGCTAACTGAACGGACCCTCTAGGCCAAGGCAACCTCAGAAATGACTTCAAACTGAGTTCCCAGCCATGACATAAAGCACCATTACAAATGCATGATTTCCCATCATGAATATTCATGACTTCTTCTAAAGCTTGTTAAATATGTATATTTGAGGGCGGTGCCTGTGGCTCAGTGGGTAGGGCGTAGGCCCCATATACTGAGAGTGGTGGGTTCAAACCCGGCCCCAGCCAGCTAAAACAGCAATGATAAATGCAACAAAAAATAGCCAGGCGTTGTGGTGGTTGCCTGTAGTCCCAGATACTCAGAGGGCGGAGGCAAGAGAATCACCTAAGCCCAGGAGCTGGAAGTTGCTGTGAGCTGTGATGCGATGCCACAGCACTCAACAAAGGGCTTAAAAGTGAGACTCTGTCTCAAAAAAAGAAAAAATAAATAAATTTGTATATTTGACCACCCCTCTCAATATAAAACCTTGTTCCCTGTGGTCTGACTTTTGAAGAATGCATGCCTGGCTGACTTCTGGCCAGGGGCGTTCCAGTCTGCTGGAATGGCCACCCCAAAGGCTGCTACCCTTTATGAGAAATAAAGCTCTCCTTTTTCCAAAGTGTAAACCTCGTTAATTTTTTTTTCTTAGTTTATGAAGGGTTCCTGTGATAGGTTGGGCCCAGCTAGCTATTTAGGAAACTATCCCCATTTCAAGTTTCTCACCTTAATCTGGAGTATTTTTGCCATAGAAGATAACCCCCACACACAGGCTCTAGGAATTAGAACATGGCCATCCGTTGGGAACAACAGGGAGTAGGGGGGATATTATTCTGCCTCCCACAACTTCATAGGTGTACTTTGTGAGTCATCATAGCAAGAAGTCCACTAAGAATCTGTCACTTTGCAGTGATTCTAAGTTCAGGAAGTTTCAATGCCAACTTGAGAGGGGAGTGGTTAGTAAAGCCGTGAGCCCCAGAAGACCACCATGTAGTGATGAAGCAGGAAGGGGATGAAAAAATGGACCTGCCAGCCCCGCCAGCCCCGAGATTTCAACTCATTTCATCAGGCCTGGCTGCCTCGCCCACAATGAGAAGAGTAGACTTCACATTTGCAAAAGCCTGGGGCCCAGCCCCGAAGGAACCAGGAGGAGATAACCAGGTGGAGGCTCATTTTCTATCTCCTGAAGTTTGCCCTTTCAAAGACACCTAGCGGTGGAGTCATTTCTGGATTTGTCACCAGCAGGAATGAACAAGCAAGTGACAGTCACATGGGTGAATTTCCTCGGGGAAGTGGTTACAGAGAGATTTCCTTCCTTAGGGATGGTAGGTTTATTCAACATGGGCAAATGCGAAGAAAGGGGGTAGCAAGACAGCTTCGCCCAAATTTTCCTTGCAATATTTAGTATTTAATTTATAGGGATGGATTTTGTTAACTAATTCTGAATTAAAAGGGTAATGTATGAATATGACAAAAACTAAAAAAATACAATGTGTATGAAGTAAACTGATAAACCTCTCTCCCCAGTTCTCAAAACAGTTACTGATAACAATTTTTTGTGTATCCTTATAGAAATATATCATGTATATACAAACATATTTATATAGAGACATATGTATTTTTCTTATACAAACAGACCATCTTGTACACATGCTATATGGTATTTTGCCTTTTCTTTTCTTTCTTTTTGTCTTCTTTTGAGACAGAGCCTCCCTCTGTTGCCTTGGGTAGAGTGCCACGGTGTCATCATAGCAACCTCAAACTCCTGGGCTCAAGTGATCCTCTTGCCTCAGTCTCCAACATGGCTGGAACTATAGGTAGCCACCACCAATGCCCGGTTAATGTTTCTCTTTTCAGTAGAGATGGACTAGTCTCCGACTTTTGAGTCTCCAGTGATCCTCCTGCCTCGGCCTCCCAGAGTGATTAGGATTATATAATCCTAAAGTTTGCCTTTTCCCTTGGGACCCAATTTCATGCCAGCACTTAAGATCTCCTGCCTGCCTTTTCACAATCGCAAACCTCAGATAGCTAACTTTGATTTATCTTGCCACGTCCCTATTAATGTTCTTTTTGGTAGTTTCCAGAGTTTGCTATTACTAACACTGCTGCAATAACTCCTTTTGTATAGATATCAGTTCCCACGTCTGAGTTTATTTTAGGGCACATATCTAGAAATGGATTTGCTGGGTTAGAGGGTTTCTGCAATTAAAAGGTTTGATGAGATATTGCCAAATTGCTTTCTAAAGAGGTGGTAGCAATTATACCACTACCAACAGAATATGATAGTATCTGTTTCAAAACAACCTATTGCATACCCACACTTAAGCAATTAGACTCCCAAATTGAAGTCTGTTTCTGGAGGTGCCATGTGCCCAGGGCTCCAGCTTTTTGAGTGCATGTAGGGGAAAGAGCATCAGTCTAAAAATTAGAGCTTCTCTATCCTAGTCCTGCCTCTCTGATTCCCTAAAAGACCTTTCACAAGTTCCTCCCCCTCTCCGGGACCCAAGTTTCTCATCTGATGAAAAGTCCTTGGAACTACAGAAATGCTGACTTCATGATTCCAGACCTGTGATCCCTGTGTGAAGTGGCTAATCACCGAGTCTGATCAACTCCAGCTGCAGAATAGAGCTCAAATCCAAGCCCTCTGCCCACCATCACTGCTCCCACCGTGCTCCCTGCTACCGTCATCTCTCAACTAGATTGCTGGGAAAGCCCCTTACCTGGTCTTCTGTTCCTCCCATAATGCCCTGCATCCTGTTCTCAGCATCCCAGTAGGGCGATTCTGTTAAAATGAAAGTCTAGTAATGCTACTCCTCCGATGGCCTCCCTGGGACCCCTGAGACCAGTCTTTGTGATGACCTGTAAGATGCTACAGGTCATGACCTGCCCTCCACTCCCTCCTGGCCTCATATCCCGCCATTCTTTCCCCTTCACCCAACTCGACTAGCCTCCAGCTACACTCCAGCCTCAGAGGCGTTGTACCTGCTCCTCTCTGTAGCTGAAAAACTCTTTTGCAAGACATCGGCAAGCTCATTCCCTGGGTGTCTCCTCAATGAATCGGACCTGAAAAACCCTTTTAAAATCACAGTCTGCTCCTCCCTCCCTACACTCTCAGCTTCCACTTCTCACAGCTCTTCCTCTACTACATAACTAAATGAGTTTCTTACTTTTATTGATCACTGCTCCTCTTCCAGCGGTGGAGCTTTCAGTCTGACCATTGGGTTGCCTGAGGGCACGGCTTGGTTTAGAATCTTCTTGTTGAATGAATGAGTAAACAAATCAAGGCATTTTCAGACAAGGGGACATGGAGGAAAAGTTGGCAGGACAGTCACCAGCACAGAGGTATTGTCCCTCATCCTGCTTCATGCCCTCTTTCCAGGAAACTGGAGCCTCCTATTCTGCCTCGCAGGTGGTCATCAACTGATCCCTTAAGGGTTGAGAGAGATGAAAATGCAGAGTGGTTACACCTAGGGTTCTGCTTCCTGGCTGTCTCTTGCTTGTGTAAACCACTGTTCCTAGACCTCAGTTTCCTCATCTGCAAATTAGGGGCAATGATGCCAACCTCCCAGGAGAGAGAGAATAAGCTAGCAGGAAAGCATTTTATTGGTATGCCTGCTACGTTATACGTAGTTAATATCGGTCTCAGCCAATTATTAGTGATATTTAACAGAGGTGTCAGGCCTTGCCCCAAAACGTGCATCTTAGAAGAGGGACTCAAAAAGGAAACTCCTAGTATATGTGCGTGTGGGTTGCCTGGCAGTTGCCCCTTCGGGATCTTGGTCAGGACACCCCCACCCCCCCACCCCCGCTCCGCTTCCTGTTCTCTGTGCCCGCCAAAAGGAAAAACCCAGTTTGGGTCTTCAGTAAAGATGAAAAGCCGGTTCAAGGTCAACCCTTGAAAACAACACCTTCTTCTCCCTCCCCCATCCCGCCACCCTCTTTTTAAGGGGAGGAGGCCCTCAGTTGGAAGGGGAAGGGCTGGACCGTGGCGAGGCTGTGGGAAGACTCGGAGCCGGCTCCGCGCCCGGGTGCAGCGAGCGGGGGTGACGCCCGCGGCGAGCTCGTCTTCCGCGCCCGCTCCCGGGCACAGGTGCCAGCCAGTTCCCGGGCGAGGGCGGCCGCCCCGCTGATTGGCTCCGCGCGCATGGGGCGACATCGGGCGGTGGGGCGGGAGCGCAGGCGGCGGGAGGGGCAGGGCGGGCCGGCCGCTGGCCTCGGGGCGCCTGGGCTCCGCTGAGCGCGGCCCCCCTTGCCCTCCGTCCCCGCTTCCCCAGGTGCGTGCGATTAGGCAAGCCCCTGAACAACCAGGCCCCAGCTGCCGCAAAGTGGGTGACTAAGTCTGCCCTGGGGTGGGGTGGCAGGGCGGGGAGACAGTGAATTTGGGAGAAAGGCATTGGGACACAGAGGCGGCCGCCTGCAAAGAAAAGGGCAGGATGCTGGAGCTGCCGGCTGGCTCAGCCGTGGGGGCGCTCTGCTCCCTGGATTCGCCCAAGCCCACGGAGTAAGGGCTGTTTTCAATTCCTGCTTTATACGAAAGGAAGGGGAGACTCGGAGAGGCTGAGAACTGCGGCAAAGTCAGCCCTCCCATCCACCGAACCACTGCTATCCTCTATTTTTTTTTCTTAAAGGAATATGCGTTGCCATGAATAAGTATTTTGTTATTTATCCCAAATTTGCTTGGGGGCTAATTTTCTGCATCCTAGGTGGTGACAAGGAACCCACACAGACATCAGCCCCCACCTGCCTGAAACCTACATTCCCTGTCCACCCTCCAAAACTGCTGGTCTTGATTTCTAATGTCACCAAATCCCCAAGTCAGAAATGTAGTGGGAGTTCTCACTGCCCTCCCCTCCAGACTTCTCCGAAGCCCAGAAAGAGTGGGCCCGTGACCGCCCGCAGCTCTGACCAGGCCAGGCCTATCCGTCCTGTCCAGACCCCTCTGGATGGGACGTGACCTTGCCTCTTGACTGCCCGGCTCAGTGTTCTCAAACATTTAGTCTAAAGGAACCCTTGAAAGCTGCCCTGTCTGCTTTCGTGTTCAATCTGTAGCTTCTAGAAAACTCCCCTGTTTATTCCTGAGGGAGAAAGAATGACAGTGGCAAATAAGATCTTAATATATTAGGATAATAGCTGTGACTTTGGAAACTAATTCTGGAAGTCCCTAGACCACAGTAAAAACACCTGGCTGATTTTAGAATTTTTAGCCTTGCTTCACTTTGTCTGGTATTACTTGCTTTTCATTTCTAATTCATTTTCTGCCAGCCATTTCAGCTTTCTGCTGATTGTTCTAGATAAAGGTTGCAAATCTTTTAGGTGTCAATCAACAAAATAAACATCCCCGTCAATCAATAAAATAAATAACTCTGCTACTCGGAAGGCTGGGGCAAGAGGATCATTTGAACCCAACACATTGCTATGAGCTATAACACCACGGCACTTTACCCAGGGTGACAGAGTGAGACTCTATCTCAAAAAAAGAAGTAAGTAAATAAATAAAAGAAAAAAAGAAAGAAGAAATAACTGTAAAGCAAACAAAATGGGAGCATTAACAATACATTTTTTCTTATTCCAATTCAGTATCTTCTCAACTACACATAAATCAGAAAGTTGTGCATACCCATATTACATACACAAAGGCAATCATTGTTACCATCTGTGTATATCTAAAACTGTTTTTTATAACATTTCATCATATAGTAAATACTGTATTGGAATGTACCACAACTCATACAAACCACAGTTGTGAGTGAAGGTGTTCAGAACACAACACCCTACAACAGGCTGCTCTGGTATGCTGACTATTTTGAGTTTAAAGGCATTTGAAAAACAGCCTTTCAAGAGAAACACTTTGACCTTCCTTCTTTCACTTAAAAGTAGGCAGCAAGCATTCCATTGGAAACACGTTCTTCCTATCCCAGAAAGAGGAAGAATTGTCATTATCAAGAATAGGAAGTTGAGAATCTGTAGAAATGAACCTTATTCAATTCACCTTTAGCTTCCTAGTCACTTGTCCACACAACTAACTCTCATGCCTCTACATTTTCACAATTCATTGCTCTTTGCCCAGCTGAGTACGTAAGTGTTCAGTGCTAACTGCGCCTCTTCATTCCCTCATGAAGGATCCCAGGCCATGTACAACTCATGGCAAGTGAATTTATATTCTTCTCTCCTGTTGATCTGCCTTATGTCAAATTAATTGCAGGTCCAGCCAGAAAACCCGAAAAGGTAGAAGTAAAATTTGACTTCCCCTACATGGAATATTTAGGTGGTTTGTTATTAATTTTCTGCTCTTGTACTTCCAGGTTGTTTTCACTAACTTCTATTGTTGGCCATTTATTATTATTTTTTTTTATTGTTGGCCATTTAAACTATTCCAACTCCTTTGGTTTTGCAGTCCAAACAAAAACAGGCTACAATTGAATGAGGATTAAATACAGAGACATTAGAATCCCTTTAGTTTAAACCTGAGAAATTCTGAAATACATTAAAATGCTTAAAGGCTGATTTCAAAGACATTTAAATAACCCAGTACATCCAAATTACCAGTATGTAATAGAAAAATCAGTACCTGGCTATATTCTTCAACTTTTTTTTGACAGAGTTTTATTTTGTCACCCTCAGTAGAGTGCTATGTCATCATAGCTCACAGCAACCCAAACCCTTGTGCTCAAGTGATTCTTGGTCTCTGGGAGGCCAAGACGGGCAGATCAGGAGTTTAAGACCAGCCTGAGCCAGAGCGAGACCCTGTCTCTAAAAACAGCTGGGCATTGTGGCAGGCACCTGTAGTCCCAGCTACTCAGGAGGCTGAGGCAAGAGGATGTCAATTCATCTTAAAAACACGATTTCAAGCTCTCTGTGGTACTTCTGCTGACCCCCGACATCTCCAGGTGGGCTGGGATGTCACTCCCTCTGGGGTCCCTGACTCTATTCTGTCTCTGTGATGACCACCACGAGGATTCCCTGTGCATGCTGTGAGTTCCCGAAGGGCAGAGAAATGTGCTTTGCCTGGTTGGATTGCTTGAGGTCATGAGTTTAAGACGAGCCTGTGCAGGAGCAAGACCCATCTCTCAGCCAGGTGCTGTGCAGGCACCTGTAATCTCAGCTACTTGGGACGCTAGGGCAGGAGGATAGCTTGAGCCCAAGAGTTTTTTTTTTTTTTTTAAA
>CAUYRH010028897.1:0-12427 GCA_963574655.1 Perodicticus potto | reverse complement strand
TTTCCTGGCCAAGGAACCCATACACCTATATATACCCTGAGGCTAGAGGCCTAGAGGAGGAGACGGGAAAAGACCAGGAGAGGAACGGAGAGAGCATCTCTCTCCCCACTTGAAATCTCTCCCTCTACCAGGAGCTTTGGTGTTTTCTGTATTCTTTTCTGTAAATCAATTCTGTCTTACCACGGAGGGGCGTGGGGGGGAAATAATGTAATGAAGAATAATAAAATACATATATTTAATAATTAAAAAAAAAGAAGTATTTGAGTTAACCCAATGCATCTAAAATAAGATCATTCTAACATGTAATTAGTACTAAAAATCATTAATGAAATATTTCACATTTTTTGATTATTCTGAGTCTCTGAGATCCAGGGTGTGTTTTATATTCCCAGCACATCTCAATTCAGACAAGCCATATTTTAAGTGATCAGTAGCCATACGTGGCTGGTGGCTCTTGTGCTGGACAGTGCAGACTTAGACAGTTACACCCCCCGTGTTCTGTTAAAATGAAGATGGGATTCCTGCTTTCAGGGCACTCTAAACTTACTCAAGCAGGGAACCTATAGGAGAACCTCAGGGAGGAACAAAAGGTAACAGGTGCATTCCTTGCCTTTGGGGGTTTGGGGACGGGGATAGGAGAGGAGCCAGACCCTGGAAAATACAACCATGGGGGGTCTGGGCAGTTAAGGGGCATGGGGGAGCATTACCAGGCGGGAGGAGGCCGACCTCCACATCAACCCAACCCCTTGCTCACTCTTCTCTCCCCTCCTGCCCCCCATAGCTGCCAGTCTGAGACTCAGGGTCTCCTGGGGCAGGAGAAGAGGGAGCCAAACCAGGGGCAGCCCTGCCTTCCCAGGAGGCTAGAGAGCCCAGGCCTAGGTCCATAGAGGATAAGAGTCCCTGGGATCCATCTCACCCCTGCTGCCCCTGCCCCTGCACCTTGGCAGACAGGGAGACTGCACTGTGCTGAGTTGCCCCTCATTTCTCATAACAAGCATGCTGCTGCCATAATCTTTTGCAGAGCACAAGCCCACAGCCAGTTCTCCAACAGGCCTGGCCCAGCCCAGTGAAGGAGGAAAATGGATCTGTCCCTTCAGAAAGCAGAGGCCATGTTTTCCAAACAAATCAGCATTTCACCTTCAGAAACATGGGACGCTCAAAGCCATCATCATGAACAAGTATGGTTACTCCCCGTGCCCTGCCTCAAGCCTGTTGCTGCCATCCAGCCCCGCTGATGGGGCGCAGATGACTGTGCCCATACACAAGCTGAGGGGTGTGTGGTCCCCCAGGCACACGCCAGCAAGGCAGGGACACTGGAGCCTCCAGATCTGGGAAGCCTCATGCCTTGGAGCCTTAGAATCTGCTCTTAGAATCTTTCATTCCTTAGAATCATCACCGCGTCCTAGATTCTTCCAGGCTAGGTGATGTCCGGAACCAAAGCGTAAGACTCGGCTGCTGCTCAGACCCCAGCTCCCACACTTCCTTGGTCCAGGGATTGCTGTCGTGTCTCCCCACCCTCAGCTGCTTGACTTTGGTGTGCTCCAATTCCTTAGGGCGGGGAGCTCCTGAATTCTCCTTGTCATCCCTGACGTCCAGGGAGGGCTACTTCAGAACACCCCCCAAATTTGACAGACTATCTCCCAGCTCTTCCAGAAGAAAAGGGCACCAGAGCAGTGAGGCCTGTCAGCCAGTGAAGGGCACGTGGCCCACAGGACAGCCTCTCTGACCCATCCTGCTTTTTGCTGCCCAGCTTCTTCGGTCAAGTTCTGGGAGCAGGAAGGAATGGTGCCCCTCCTCTTCCACCTATCTGATAAAATCTAGGTAAGAAGCATTCCAGGGAGCCATCCAGGACCTCAGTCACCAGCCCGAGCTGGGCCCAGCTGGTGAGGACCCTCTGAGGCATCAGGGGAGTGTGGGGGGCCACTGAGGCCAGAAGGAAAGTCTAGGCTACCACTAGAACAAGGCAGGCAAGGCCAGCTGGGGCTTCCACACTGACACACCTGTTCCATGTCCCTCTCATTCCTCCCATGCCCAGTTAATGCAGTAAGTCCCAAGTCCCAGGTGCAGTGGCTCAAGCCTGTAATCCCAGCACTTCGGGAGGCCAAGGCAGATGGATCACTTAAGGTTGACACCAATTTAGGCAACATATTGAAACGCCATCTCTGGAAAAAAGAATTAAAACTAAGCATGGAGGCTTGGCCCCTGTGGCTTAAGTGGCTAAAGCACCAGCCATATACACCTGAGCTGCCGGGTTCGAATCCAGCCCGGGCCCGCCAAACAACATTGACAGCTGCAACCAAAAAAAAAAAAAAAAAAAAAAAACTAGCTGGGCGTTGTGGCAGGCACCTATACTCCCAGCTACTTGGGAGGCGGAGGCAGGAGAATCACTTGAGCCCAGGAATTGGAGGTTGCTGTGAGCTACGATGACACCACTACACTCCAGCAGCCTGGGCAACAGAGCCAGATGCTGTCTCTAAAAAAAGAGTAAAAGTAAGTTGAGGGCCGGAATGGGGCCTGGCTGAAGGGGAAGGAGTTGGGGGGATGCGCACAGGTGGAGGGCACCGCGAGGCTGCCTCTGGGCCGCAGACTGGGGCCTGTGTGTCAAGAGAAGGCATGAGGGGAAGCTGTGTGTCCTCTGCCCTTCCGGGCCTTCTGGAATGTGGTCCTTCCAGATGGAACTGGCCGGAGGATCCAGGACCAGAGTCTAAACACCACACTGGGACTTGGAGGGAGGCTGGGGGCCGGGCCCAGGGATGCCGGCGAGGACAGACAGAGCATGCAGGCAGCAATGGTCTGACTAGGTCACTCCGGTCTTCTCTGGCCAAAATTGGAGCTCTGGAAGAGTCTTTCAAAAGGGGGATGTTGTGGAAGCACCCAGAATCTTACTTGGAGCACGAGAGGTGCTCAGTCTACTCAGTCCAAATCCAAATCTGCGGGCCGTCAGGGCCCAGTGCAAGTATGTCAGCGGGGGAATGGCCAGAAGGGCCCCCCGTGAGCAAATGGGTAGGGGGTCAGAACTGTGACAATGACCCGCCCCAGGCTAGGTTGTCCCAAACTTGTACTGGGGCAGAGGGCGAGAGGGCTCTAGCCGTCCCCAACTGGGCAGGTGGGTGGCCAGATCCATCTTTCATGACAGAAGCCCCATCACTACTGCACCGGGGCCAATACACACCTCCGTCCCGGGGCCGTCCCTGCAGGCCGCTGCCCTCCTTGCCTCCCTCCCTTGGAGTTTATGCCAACCTTTAAGGATGATCTATGGGCTACATGTAGAGAAAGGGCAAGTTGAGACTGAAGAGAGAGCTAAGAAAATGTGATGATGGTTCAGCTCCCCAGGGGCAGGCAAGAGTGGGAGGCTGGCTCACGGGCGTGACAGTCATGGTGATTAAAGTCCTCCATGGCCTCCTCGCCCCACTCACAGGACCCTCCTTTGCGGCGGGTGGCAGAGGCTCTTACGCCCCTGTCACCCACAGAGGGGAGGATGCAGTCCCTGCTTCCTGAGCCAGCCCTGTCCTGCCTGGTGCCTCGTCCCCCAGCTGCCTCTGCAGCCAGAGCAGGCAGGGTGGGAGGACAGGTCAGCAGAGCGGGGTTGGTACATGGAGGTGATTTCCAGGTTCAGATTCGAGGGAGACCAGGTAGCTCTGGGAGACTGGGTAGTACAAAGCCTCTCTGAGAGCCACGGGGCCTTAGCACACCAGAATCCAGGAGGCCTGGGTGTCATGTGGCCACACACAAGGTCTCCTCCTTGGCCCAGAAGGTCCCAAACTGCAGTGTTCAGGACCATCCTCATAATTTTTACCAAACCATCATACTATCTGTATTATTCTCTAAATCAACTTATTTATGCAGAAAACTTCTTTCTTTCTTCATTTATTTATTTTTTTGAGACAGAATCTCTGTCACCCTCAGTAGAGTGCCATGGCCTCATAGCTCACAGCAACCTCAAACTCTTAGCCTCAAGCAATCCTCTTGCCTCAGCCTCCCCAAGTAGCTGGGACTACATATGCCAGCCACAATGCCTGGCTAGTTTTTGTAAAGATGGGGGTCTCGCTCTTGCTCAGGCTGGTCTTGAATCCCTGAGCTCAAGCAATCCACCCACCTCAGCCTCCCAGGGTGCTAGAATTACAGGTGTTGAGCCAACATGCCCGGCCTGGAAATTTTATTTTAAAAGACACTTTTCTGTTAGTACTTTAAGAGAAAGCCCATTCTCAATTCTCATAAATAGAAGAAAACAATATCATAAAAATGATAAAAACAAAAACCACATTCTATAAACATTAACTAGACACAGAAGCCTGTGAATCTGAGGCCTGTTGTTTTTGGTTTAAGGCAAAGAGATTTGTAAGAGTTAGAGGCATGGAAGGCACTCCTAGCACCAACTAGAGACTTTCTCGATGTTTCCAGAAGGGGCAAAGCAGGCTAGCTTTCTAACCAGGTGAGGATTTAATGACATGGTGACATGTGCACGTGCGACCCAGAATCACCTCCCCTACCTGGCCCTTCTGCGTTTGTTCATCCCACCGGAACCACCGTCACCTATTACCAGGATAATGGCAACCGCCTCCTCATGATACCCCACTTCCATCCCTGTCTCTTCTCTCCACAGCAGCCAGAGGGAGCTGTTCAGACAAATCAGGTCCTGTCACTCCATACAGTGAGCGGATGCCACTTCACTCAGAGGAAAAGCCAAAGTTCTTCCATGACTGTGAAACCCTAAGACTTCTCCAATCCCTTCTCTTGATGCCTCCTTCTTCCCCGACTCCAACTCCCAACTCCTCAGAGCTGCCCTGAGCACCTGTGGTCTCCATGGCTTCCTTCCTCACCCCCTTCAGGTCTTTGCTCAGCTGTCACCTTCTTGGTGCCACCCTTGCTGCCACCCTAAAATTGCAGGCCCTCTCCACCACTGAGACATCCTAGTCTCGTCTCTTGGTTTATTTTTTACTCCTTAGCATTTATCAACATATACCAGACCGTATATTGTATTTATTTGTCTGATTTATTGACTATGTCCCCACAAACTTCATGAGAGCAGGGAGTTTTGTCTTGTTTTATTCACTGTTGTGTCCTTAGTACCTAGAAAATGCTCAGTAAATTTGTGTTGAATGAAAGAATGAACAGTACCCCATCCCCAGCTGGGGGAAGCAGATTTTGCTATTACTATCCCATGTTACAGATGAGAAAATTAGGGAAGGTCACAAGCCATTAGGTAACACACTCAGGATTTCAAAGACAGGCTTTTGAAGAGTCTTGTGCTCTTTGCAAAATGTTGTCTAGTTCAGGCCCCTTGTGTTATATGTAGAGTGACCAAGACTTAAGGATAGGACAGTCCTCGAGGGAGGACTTGAGCATCTGGTTCTACATCTAAAGGGAATTACAAACTCATGGCAGAGCTGCCTCCAGAGGTGGCAGGCCCTGAGTGGCCTCGCTCCTCTGCCTTCACCTTGGGACAGACGTAGGCATAGGTGGAGCCCTTCCTGATGCTCTGCCTTCCCCTCACTCTTTTCTGACAGCCTCCCCTGTCCCCACCATCCTGTCTCTCTCTCCCAGCCTGCCCCTCACGCCCTGCACATCTGGATCCGCCACCCCGAGGCTTCTGCCACTCAAAGAGGGATGCCCCTGGCAGACCCAAAAGCCACCTTGCCGCAGAGCTGGGAAGCTTCCTTCTGGCAGAAAGGCTTCTTCACTGAAATTGCGAAAGAGGGTGGCACCAATGCTCCGGTAATCACAGTAAGCATGAAATCGTTTCCATGATTCACATCTTTTCATCTCAGCAGCTGCTTTGGGCTGGTAATGGGAAAGCCATTCCCTGACCCACAGTCAAATCCCCCCAAAGCAGCCAAGCCTTTGTCCTGAGCTCCCAGAGTTGGATAGCACCTTTATTCACTCAAGGAGCCGGCCCCAGTCCGGAGTGTCTGCTGGGTGCCACACTAGTGCCAGGTCCCAGCGCCAACACTCGCTGGGCTCACAGCTTGGTGAGGGTAGAGGAGGTAACCCGCAGCCTGGTGAGTTTTCAGGGGTGGCCAGAGGGGGTGTGGTAGCCAGAGGGGGCCCCCACTCAGGGGTGCAGACTTTGTCCTGAGGGCACTAGAGAGTCCTATAGGAAGGCTTGAGACCAGAAGCCAGTCTTTGCTTTTGTGGAACTGAAAATGTCTTCTCCCCCAGGATCTGGTCTCACCTGGCACCAACCACATAAATGGCAGTTTTAGGCTGTGGTCTCCAGAAGCAGACTCTGAGTCAAGGATTTGAGTGCAGGTAGTTTATTCAGGAAGTACCCTTGGGAAGCAGTGGGAGTGGGAAGGGGAAGTGAGATAGGGAAGTCAACATGGGGTACATTAATGAGAAAGTGACCACTATGGCCACCAGTTACTGGGGACCTCTGAGGGACTGCATAGATTACATTTTAGAGCTGCCCTACCCACCACTTCCCATTCCTCCATTAAGGTTGCCCCAGGAGTACTAGCTCCTGGCATTGCTGGGGTGCCCCTCCCATGGGCTGAGCTAGCTCTGGGACTTGAGGAAGCCCTCCTCAAGAAATTACAGAGAGCTACAGTGGGAACCTGGGGGTAAGGATGCAGGAACTAATGGGAGTATAGGCAGGGCCTTATGGCATCTGCTATGCTGTGAATGTTGAAAAGTCATGTAACTTCTGAGCCTTAATATTCTCATCTATAAAATGAGGACCATACCAACTCCCTTATGGGGCTATTATGAACATTCAATGAGATAACAGTAGCAAGTGCCCAGCACGTAGTAGGTCTTGGATAAAGATTTACTTTCTTGTTTGGCAATATTGTTGACTATCCAAGGCCATTGTTGAGTGTCATTGATGGCAACCTAGAGTACAGTCACTGTGAGAATCCCAATGCCATAAACTACTGATTATTCTTAAGTGATTATTCCAAAGCCAGATGGTCATCTTGGAAGATATAGTTCTTTCTATACCTCTTTGGCACTGCAGTGCCATTAGTCTGATACCACTGGTCATGCAGATGTCTTAGTCTATTCCTGCCACTGTAACAAAATACCTCAGAATGGGTAACTATACAAAATGGAAGTTTATTACTCACAGTTCTGGAGGTTGGGAAGTCCAAATCAAGATGCCAGCAGATCTGGTGTGTGGTGAGGGCCTGTTCCTCATAAATGCCTCCTTCTCACTATGTCCCCACATGGTGGAAGGAGCAAACAAGCTCTCTCTCAGTCCTCTTTTATAAGGACACTAATCCCATTCGTGAGGGCTCTGCCACCATGATCTAATCACCTCCTAAAGACCCCCATCTCTTAATATCATCTCATTAAGGAGTAGGTTTCAACACATGAATTATGGGGTAACACAATCATTTAGACACAGCACCTGGACAGAGAGGCATGCAAGGTGTTGCCCAGGGGCCCAGGGACCCACAGAGAGCAAGCCCTGCCCGTTCCCCATCCCAGACCGTGATCACTGGAGAAGCTACAGGACCAGGGCGGGGAAGGCCAAGGAAGAAGGAGAAGGATTGTGCAGGACATGGGGCAATGCTGGACCCTGAATGCAGAATAAACACCCATGAGAAGCCAAGGGCATTATGGCAGATCTGCTGAGGGCTCAGGGCCCTTGCTCTGGGAGCCTGGAGGAGTCCCAGGAGGAGCTCCATGGAGTGGGAGCCTCCCCGAGCCCCTCTGACCCTGGTCTACTTCCCATCCCTGCTTCTGGCCCCCATCAGCATACAGCTCTAGACTCCTGCCCCTGGGAGTCTCCGAAGAGAGGGTGAGACCAAACAACTTTCTAGCCCTGCCCTTCAGACTGCCCTGCTGGCCCAAATGGAGGCTCAGCTTTCATCTGGAAGGAGAGGAGGGGGTGGTTTCTGTAAATGTCAGGGGCAGGCAAAGGAGTTTGCAGAGCTTCACCGCTTCCTGAATTCCAACCAGGAAGAGTCAGGGCAGGGCCAGAGAAGTGGGGGTGTGAGTCTTTTCTGCCCCTACCTTGTGCACATCAGAGACACAACCCCTGCAACTGTCCAGGGAACTCCAGAGCAGCCAGTGCCACGGTCCCATTTTATGGATGAGAAATGAATCAGGGGAGCCTGTCTCTCCCCTCATTTGCATTCAGGACAATGGGCACCAGTGGATTTGTCTTCTAGGATCTGAGTGGCACCAATTGGGGTTTCTGGTGGCTTCAGGTATCCTTGAGGCAGACCACCGAGAGCACCCACAAAACCTCCACGAGAGCAGTGAGTGGTCCTCCCACTGTGCACTAATCTGGACCTCTCCCCGATGTGAGTGCCCTGGCTGGTGTCCCTCTCCATCTGTGTCCCCTCAGCCGGCTTCCACCCCCATTCCAGAGGGAGGAAGCTCATAGCACTAGGCAGGTGCAGAAAAAACTTTCTTCATGTCTGTCTGTCTCTCTGACATGCACCCCACCACAGAGGAAAACTGCAGAGAAGTCCAGAGTAAGAGGGGACTAAGGGCTGCCTCTGGGCTGGTCATCATGGCCTTAGGAGTGACCTCCCCTTCTCCTTCCACTTGCCTCCATGGCCGGAGAGTGGTAAGAACAACCATCCGCCCACAGAAGAAGGCTTCTGCCCTGAGCCCTTCTCTTTAAAAGCCCCTGGAACTCCCTGCTAAAATGAGCTTTCTCCCTGGTTCGCCAATGTACCCACTCAAGGCCTGAGGGGAGTCCTAGGGGCTGTTTGTGGGGGCTGGGGGGCTTGTTCACATTTCCCCATATATGTGAATCAGGTCCTTTTCAGGGTGGCACAGATCTAGTGGTAGTGGGAAAGGGGAGGAGGCCAGGCCAGGGCCTGGGGCTGAGACCTGAGGGCCAGTTCTTCCCAAGAATTCTGTAATGAACCTGGTCTTTTGTTCTTTCAGGTTGTCACTTGTTAAGACAAGAGACTAGAAATTTTTTTGTTTTAGACAGAGTCTCACTCCGTCACCCTGGGTAGAATGTCATGACATCGTCTTAGCTCATAGCAACCTCAAACCCTTAGGCTCAAGGGATCCTCTTGCCTCAGCCTCTTGAGTAGCTGGGACTACAGTTGCCCGCCACAACACCTGGCTAGTTTCTTTTCCTATTTTTGGTAGAGACAGGGTCTCACTTTTGTTCAGGGTAATCTTGAAGTTCAAACAATCCACCCACTTCAACCTTCCAGAGTACTAGAAACAGGTGTGAGCCACCATGCCTGGCCTAGAACATTTTTCTTAACAGTTTGTTAGTCTGATTTATAACCTTTAAATATCTAGACATATGGTACGTGAGGCTCCATTTATACCATTGCCTCAGATCTCACAAAGGTAGGGGTGGGCTGGGAGAGGGGGCTGGGGCATTAGACTCATTTCCCTGTGTTCTGAGATGGCATCTCTCAGCAGTGTGGGGCAAAGCAGCCACTTCCCCAGGTGATGCGACTGAAAGCACAGGTGCCAGCAGGCACCAGACTATAGAGTCTCCCAGATGGCAGGGATCTGAGTTCAGCAATTAGGGCCCATTGTACATATGGCAAAACCGAACCCCGGAGAGTGGCAGGGATTTGTCCAATGATGTGCACAGATCCCCGGAGCATGCATGCACGGGTGCAAGTGCAGGGCCCCTGTGGGTATGGGAGCGCCACGCACACATGGGTGTGAGTGCACACAAGTGCATGGACTGATGGGCTGGAGGAGTTCGTTCTTCTCCACATTTTTTCTGCATCAGGGAAGATCCATCATTTCCTTTTCCTGTAATGATGTTGACCTGATTAAAATTTTTATTGGATTTCACAAAATAATTTCATACACAACATTCCCTGGGGGCCCTGCTGGAGGATGCCATGGCAGAGGATGGTAGGGAATAAGGGGCCCAGAGGCTGATGTGAGAAGAGGGAGTGACAAGTAGATTTAGAAAGCAGTTGTGTTGGAATATAATTCATCTGTGGCTGGAATGGTTGGTGGGGGGCAGGCTGGGCAGAAGGGAGATAAAAAGCCATGCCTTTTAAGTCGTTCTCTCTGGAAGCTGCAAGCGAGAACATTGATGTGGGCTGGCCAAGGGAGGACATCAGATGGCCCTGGCCCAGGAGGGGTCCTCTGGGTACACAACAAAGGACGGATCCTCAAACATTCCTCCCAGCCCAAGACCCCAGCCCATTGCTGGGTCTGGAACGCCAACGCCTACAGCCACTTGGTCTCAGGTGAAAGCCAACGGAGCCCCAGGTGAGGATAGCCAAGGGCAGGCCTGGGTGCAGCCCCTTGCTGCCATAGTGATCACTCTATGGGCACATTTGGGGACCTGCAGTATGACAAGCCTGACTCAGTCCCCACACTGGCTGAACAACCTTGGGAAAGCCACGAGTCTCTTCAGCCTCAGTTTCCTCATTCTAGGAAGCATAGGGATGTCAGAGGATGCCAAGAAATAATAGATGCAAAGGGTCTGGCACAGCCGGGTGACCGGGTGTGGCAGCTGCTATTTTTATTACTACTATTGTGATTTGTTCATTCTTTTGCTTATGCTGCGTTTATTCTACCTGCTGTCTGCTGGGCACTGTGGATAGAGCAGTAAGAAGTCCCTGACTATGGGCCTTATGTTCTAGAGGGGAAACCGAGACTGAGTGAAAGAATGTGAAATAAGTTGTATTTTACATGGTGATAGGTGCTATGGAAAAAAATCAAGGAGAGACTTGACGGTGCTGGGGAGGGGCTGCAATTTAAACAAGTGTTCGAGGAAGCCCTCACTGAGGAGGTGGCCCTTGAGTACCAACGCAGAGGAGGTGAAGCAGTGAGTCCTGTTCAGATTCTGTGCTGTGCAAAGGCCCTGAGGTGGGAGTGTGCCTGGCACGTAGGTGGAACATGGAAGAGGCCAGCATAGCAGAAGCAGAGTTAGCTGGCAGGGCAGGGTGGGGAGGGGAGGGAGTAAAACACGAGGTCGGAGGGGACGGGCCAAACGAGGGTCTGCCCCCCACGCCTCTCTCTCCCAGGCCCTCCCTATCCTGGACACGCGGGCCTGTCAGTGCCGACCATGGCTTTTTGTTTGGAAAATCTCAACAAGAGCAGGGGTGAAATCTACACAGTCCATGGGGATGAGCACTGCAAGGACGGACGCCAGGCCAGGAGCCCCTCTGGGGTGAGAAGCTCATCTCAGCAGACAGCCCAGAACGCCCAAGACCAAGAAAAAAACATGAACCTGCCGCAGAAGCCAGGCTTGGCCAGGGCAGGAGGCTTGAGACACGGGCTCCTATGAGAGACACAGCCCACTCCACCCTAACTCAGCCTGCTCCCTCAGGGTGCCCACTCTGTGACAGCCCCGCGGATGCAGCCAAGACCAAGTACGTCCAGGACCACGTGCCAGCAGAGGAAGAGAGGACCAAAGTCCGCCATGCTCTACTTACCTGCATGGTGGCATGAATCTGTGGCCACCCCAAGAAAGGCATCTCTTTCTAAGTCACACAAGGCACTGTGAAGGCTAGCGGTGACGCACCTTGGTCCCAGCCAGAGAAGCTCCCCAAGCAGCGGTGGATGGACCAGGGTAGGTCCTGGATGGTGTGAGACAGACAAGTAAAAAGAAAATCACTGCTCTCTGTTGGGGGTGTACTGACAGAAGGCGTCCCTGGGAGTAGCCAGGTGGACATTGGGAGGGTTGGGGGGAGCAGGACGGGTGTTACCCAGGGAACAGCCCCAGCCAGGGCCAGGGGGTCTGGGCAAGTGTGGTTTAGATTCTCCTTGGGAGAATTTGCCCTCTAGAGTGGGCTCCGGCTCCAGTGTGGAGGTTGAATTGAAGGGGTCAAGGGGACCACTGAGGCATCTAGGGGAGAGATGGGGTGCTGGAGGAGGTGAGAGCACGGGGCACAATGTGAGAGCCACAGGACGCAGAGCACATCACGAGTGGGCAGGATGGGTGAGGAAGGGCCAGAACTCTGAGGCCAGGGCAGGCCTGAGGGCAGCAGAAACGAGGGGCCAGGTGTGGACAGGTGTGTCTGAGCAGCCTGTGGTGTCTGCCCATTCCCACCCACCGGAGGCTCAGGAGCCAGGTTGAGACCCGAGCCTTCTCGGCCCAGAGCCCCTGTTTCTGCTGTCCATGGCTGCATGCTGCCTCCTCTCCCCTACTCCTTTATCTGTGCCAGCCCCCCACTTACCCATCCAAGTCCCCAAATAGAAAGCCCTAGAGAAGGGGTCAGTAGAAAGCTTTTGGCCAAGTGGAGTTATTTTTACAAAGTACCCAAATATTTTTTAAAATGGACAAAGCCCTAGCCAGCTCAGTGGAGCTGGCGGACTTGCCGCCTCCTCCTTGGCGGTGTCGGTGCTGCGGCAGCCAGCTAACGAGCCAGCGGGCTGGATGACAGGCAAGGAGGGGGACCTCCAACCCCCACCAGAGGCTCCAATAGCCAAAAAGGCTGGACAACTGCTGAGGAGACACTTGTGCCTTGGTGTCTCCTTCACTTTACACTTGGGACTAAATGTGGAACCCCCATTTCCTATGCCTAGGTCA